>PVKC010028873.1:0-15295 GCA_004027635.1 Crocidura indochinensis
AAAAGAAAACTAAAATCATCTCAGTAATTTTATTATTCTTAATTCTATTTTTTACAATATTTGACAAGATTGAAAAGGATTCCTAAGCTGATTGTAGGGCCTTTTCACTTTCTTTTAATGTTTAGGAAAAAGAAATGGTGGAGTGAATTGGCCTGAGTTCTATGTCTAGTTATTGAATGAATAAGGACTTGAAACCTAAGAAATTCTTCGCCTGGCTAACAGCTTTATTGGTGTAGAACAAGACTTTATGTAATCTCTCCAAATTAGCCTTTTAAATCCTATCATCCATTAATTTTGTACTCTTTTTTTGGCTTTGGAATAGCTAGACTCCCCTTGAATGCAGCTTTTTTTGGTGTGTTTTCTTTTATATCACTATATAAAATTCATAGCTGTTCCAGTTTTGACATTTTCTTTACTTGTATCATCTGGCTAAATCTCCACAACTCACTGCTGAAATCTCATAGACATTTCTAAAGTTGTTCTAAATGTAATTGTCTTGTGACATTATGCATAGTTGTATGACAACTCTTATTAATTTGTGAATTATTTATTGAGGACCGTGGAGTTTCTGGTATTCACAAAAACACAGTCTCCTCTTTTGTAGAGTTGACAACATAATGCATTTTATCACTCCCCTGAGATTTCCTTGTTTCTTTTATGTTTTGTAAATGCCTCATGAGGGGACATGTTATTTATATCCTTGCATAGCCTTAAAAATATGTGTCAAATTTATTCTAAAGAAAAGAACCAGGTATTGTTTGTTTGACCCAGCACTCACTCTACTTTTCCCAAGATTTCTTGCTTTATTAGATTGCACATATTTTCTAAAGGAAAATTTCAGAGGTTTAGCTGAAACTCAAATCGTTAATTTAGTACACTGAAGCTGCTTATTTTGGTCTTTTACTTTTAGTGTGTGTGTGTGTGTGTGTGTGTGTTATGTCAGGGGTCAAATCCAAAGTCTTATGTATGTTAGGCAGTCACGTTCTAGTCTTAGAGCTATTCTTAGCTACCAGTCCTAACCTTTACTATTAAAGAAAAAGATTGGGAAAATCCATGAAAAGATGAAACAGGAATGTATGTTAAAGAACTGCAAAGCCTAAGTATGCAAAGTATGCAAAGTAGTATCTCCTTCCCATGTCTACAAACAATTAACACATTACATACACTTATGGGCAAATCTTGGTTGATCTTTCCCCATTTTGGATAGAATTATTGAATTTGTTGTTGCTGAGCTTTGTGAGTCATTTATATAACTGTGAGATTAGGCCTTTATCTGATATATTCTGGGTATTTTTTTCTGTTCATTAAGAAAGTCCATATAGCCTGATTTTTGTTTGCCTTGAAATTCTCTTTTAATTTAATATAGTCCTATTTTGTTGTGTTTAATCACTGAAGATACTTCTGAGGTCCATATCCTGGAAAGTTCTGCCTACATTTTTTCAATGTATTTTATAGATTCTTGACTAATACACTTTGAATTAAGTTTAGTGAATGAAATGAGAAATAAATCCAGTTTTATTTTGTTATATGTGGCTATCCAGTTTTCCAAAACATTATTTGTTGAAGAGACTTTTCTTGTTCCACAATATGTACCTTTGTCATAATTATTATTTTGTCAAAATTATTATTTTTCTCTAGTCTATCTCTGTTCCAGTGTCACATAATTTTTTTAGGGGGGCAAACCTGGTTGTTCTCAAGGCTTACTGAACTCTTACTCTTTGCTCAGGAATCACTCCTGGAGATGCTTGAGGAACCATATATTGGGCCAGGAATCAATCCAGGATCAGTCATGTTTAAGGACTTTTCTGTACTCTCAGGTCTACACAGTTTTTTACCCTATAGCTTTACAGTATGATTTAAAGTTGGGAAATAAACTATTCCTGTCAACTTTCCTTCAAAATTGCATTGACTATTCAGGAGGCCTTATTATCTAACACATTTTAGTTAAACCTGTTATAAGTCTTTGAAAAGTGTCATTGAAAATTTTATGGGGGTTGTATTGAATTTGTAAATGCTTTATGTTGGATGGCCATTTTGACATTCTTAAATCTTCCTCTCCGTGAACATGAGATATTTTTCCATTACTTATTTTTTTCTTCTATTTGTTTCAATAGTGATTTTTAGGTTGCTATAGTCTGTTTTTGAACCACTTGGTTTTGTACAACACCTGGGAAGCTCAGGGTATATACTCAGGAATTACTCTTAATGGTGCTCATGGGATCATATGGGATGCCATGGGTCAAACCTGTCTGGTCATGTGCAAGACCAATGCCCCTCCCTGTATAATCTCTCAGTCTCCTGATTTATAGTTTTTTGATGTTTAAGTATTTCACAGCCTTTATTATAAATTTGATGTTTTGGAATTTTATTTTACATGAAGTTATTCTTATTCATTCTCTTCTGTTTTGTTATTTGCATGTAGAAATGCAATCAGTTTTTGTATATTGATTTTGTAGTCTGCATCAGTTGCTTTAGCTTTAATTAACTTTCTTTTGACTTCTATATTTTTGGAGTTTTTTGGTATCTTAATAGTTGCAAATGTATTATAATTTTTTCCAGTATTCCATTATACATTTAAGCAAGCTAGCATGAGTTTACTGGTGATGATATTTTGTAATGGATAATTAAATCATTGCAAAAGTGAGCGATGTAGCATATGATAATTTCTAGATTTTTTAAAAACCATATTATAGTCATTGAAATGAAAATTACTAGCTTTTTTTTTTGTCCATAAAGATGACCTGTAGGCAGTGAGAAGGCAGCTGCCAGCATACTATCATTTAATGGAAAAAGTGAAAATCTTTTCCTTTTGCTTGTTTGCTGATACCTGGGGAAAAATATCATTATATTCAACCATGTACTTAAATATTTGTGCATAAAGACCAACATTTTGAACCCAATATTACTCAGAAATTACTTTATTTTAAGTGGAAGAGGCAACAAAATTTGGTTCTTCAGAATTTTGTCTTGTCTAAGTTGAAGTCCCTGATTATGAAGCATAGAAATGTCTATCACATATCAGATAGATATGAGCTTTTCAGGTGTTACTCACAGCTTGGTGCTTAGGAGTTATTCCCAGTGCTCATTCCCTGAGTTGTTCTAAGGATCACGTGGTAACAGTAATTAAATCCCATACAAAGCATGCACTGCAGCTTCCAAGGCCTGGAGTTTTGTCTTTTATCCTTTAAGAATTACAAATCAGCTGCCTCTCAAATGTGTCCTTGTGTCTTACAGGTTCCTAAAATCTGTGAATGTTTTTGTAATGAAAATGTCTTTGCTGATGTGATTGGGTTTTGATATTAAGCACTTAGCCTGGATAGTCAGTGCGATACAAATGCATTCACAAGTCTTCAGAAGAATGAGGTAGAATACGACCTTTTTTTTTTTTTTTTTTGGTTTTTGGGCCATAACCAGTGGTGCTCAGGGGTTACTCCTGGCTGTCTGCTCAGAAATAGCTCCTGGCAGGCACGGGGGACCATATGGGACACTGGGCTTCAAACCAACCACCTTTGGTCCTGGATCGGCTGCTTGCAAGGCAAACCTCTCTGGGCCCAGAATACGACTTTTTAAGTAACTAAAACTACACATGAAAGCTAATTAAAAATAGATTTAAGGTCTTAGATATAAAACTTAAAATGACAAAATACGTTTAAAAAACACAGAAGATATTCTTTTCGATATTACTCTATTGTTAGTATATATATTAAAATCCAGCAGCAAGACAAGCAAGAGCAAAACAAAGAAGCAGGACCACACACACAAATGCACACACATGAATGCACACACATTCACATGCAGTGGACCTTTCATAGAAATGGTATAGGAGAGAAAAGAATAAAATAACATATTCAAATTATGCACTGTTTAGAAACTTTCAACTAAAGTCCACTAATTTGTACAGCTCTCGTTTAGTTGAGAAGGAGGGACGCAGTCTCAGATAAATAATAGAGAGGGCATTTGCTATAACTGAACTGGCACTAAATAAAATTCTGAAAGAGCATTTATATAAACTGAAGCAACAATTCCACATAATTAAATGCTACAAAGGAAGGTAAATAGTCTAAGAATTGTGTGTATAAAATTATTATATACAAAGTAATTTTTAAATATAATTTTTATTTTGATCATAGTGGCTTACATATTGTTGACATAATATTTTAGGTACATATTAACATAATGTCAGGGGTATTCCCATCGCCGAATTATCCTCCCTACACCTCCGTTCCCATCCTACCTCCCATATCCTCCTCCCTCACCCCTGGGGCTGCTAGAATGCGTGGTCCCCTTTGAGCCTAGCTTACTACTTAGTGGTCCTACACCTGTTTTGGTCTTGGTACTTCCCTTGTTTCCTCCTCTAACTGGGAGGTGGTTCTAGATAGTTCCAGTTATGTGGTTTTGTGTGAAGAAGAGAAAAGTGATAAACCGGGGTAAAAATCAAATATGCTGAAAATGGGCGGAGTTCTTCTAGAAGCTCTTATCGGTTTGAGAGACGAAGGGGAAAAAGAAGCTGAAACACCCCAACAATACAGACAGAAGTGTCAAATAAAATATCCAGTGAGCACTCCAACAATAAAGATAAGCACCACATAAAAGACATGGTCTTGAGATAAAAAAAAATGGCAGAGCACCTAAACAAAAAGAAAACAAGAAAATAAAGAAATAAATATAAGTAGAGACAACAGCTTCAATAACCATACCAAAACGAAGAAATTGACAAAACCTAGATAGATATAAGAGAAAAATTGTTTTGTGCTTTTTTTCCCCTCCTGCACAGGCACAGTAAATATTGGGGTCATTCAAAAGGAATTTCCTTGGCCTAAGAGATACAGGGTTTCTCCACTCTTGGAGTATATTGTCATGGGATTAACTATAGACTCCTTTCAGGTTCATTTACTCTCCCCTTAGTGCTTTAGTGATGTTTAGAAGACTTCTGCTTCCTCCTGGGTGATAAAATCAGATCTCTGTATCTAGAGATCTCAGTATCTGCACAAGTCAAGGGGTGGAACTTACGATGAAGCCTTTGTGGTTCTAGAAGTTCTGTTCCCTCAGTGCCATTTTAATCTGTCTTCTGTGTTTGGTGGTCTTGGTCTTTGTGCTGATCTTAGAATGGAGTCTATGATAGTGTCTTTTGTTGTGTTTCCAGAAGACCCATTTCGTTGCAATTGTCTCAGACGGACCTTTGGAACTGGAGATTATGGTTGTTGTGCAGGTCTTAGCTCAAACCCTAGACTAGGGCTTTTTTATTGGTCACAGGATACATACAGTCAGGTCTTGGTTCTATCAGCCAATCATCTGTAAATCACGATCTTGGATTTTGGACTGACCAAAGGGTGACAAGTCTTCTGATTTTGTCTTATCATCACCTGGAGGGGTAGGATAACTTTCTCTTAGGTCTAGTTGTTCCCATTTTCCTTTTTGTCAGGATATCATATTAGAGCTGGTACTTGTTGGTGTCCAAGCATTATTGAAGATGTCCCGAATGGGATTTGTTTCCTGTAGCTGTCGTGAAGAACTGTGTTGTTTCTATATCTGGGATCCAAGGTTCAAGGCTGGACGGATGGAGTCTAATCACCTGGGGTCTAAGTTGGGTCCATGTGACATATTTTCATGGTGGGAGATGTCCCTGTATTGTAAATAAGTATGAGTTCTTATCCCTAGTAAATAAGAGCTCGTTTTTATATGTAAGATTTCCCCCTTTTTTAGTGTGTCTTTGCAGGAGGAAATGGTGCTACATTATATTGCTGGTGCATTTGGGGGTGGAAAAAGAAGAAATCGGAAACAGGTCACACACCCAAAAAAGATAAAAATAGAAATAAAAATATA
The DNA here is from genome assembly GCA_004027635.1 of Crocidura indochinensis. NCBI lineage: Eukaryota > Metazoa > Chordata > Mammalia > Eulipotyphla > Soricidae > Crocidura > Crocidura indochinensis. The sequence continues at coordinate 5,824 of PVKC010028873.1, forward strand.
TGTGCTCATATATATATACATATAAAAGGAACAAAGATGTAACAAATGAAATAACAAAGTAATTAAAGGAACAAAATGATGCAAGAGACTATCTTACATTTGGGGAAAAGCAGGTAAAGAGGTAGTTCTATACAGGTCTTATACTTATGATGGAACTATAGGTTTCCCATTGTCTTTTGAGATTTTCTTGTGGTGTGTGGGTTCCTGAGCACCTTTTCATCACACACCCTGGCCTTCTTGAGATTGGCAAAAGCTCTGAGGCAGGGAGGTCTTGGGAAAAGTTCCTGCTTTGGGGATACTTTTAGAGCTAAGTCGTGTTTCAAGTAACAGTTCACGTTAGGAAGAGTTGGTAAGGAGGGCCACACAGCGTAAGTCAGCAGGGGAGTTGGTTGCCTTTTTCTTGTCGGGGACGAGGTGTGCGTTGAACTTGGTGTCCTTTCGTTTGGGCGCTGGGTACTGGTTCATTGGGGTAGGAGGTCTGTCTTGATGCCTAGTAAATTAAGAACTGAGGGTGAAGAGTTTTAATAAGGTGGGAAATCTGGATGGGATTGAGGGGTGAAGGGATAGTCGGATTTCCAAAGAGGGGAAAGGGGAAAGCATACATAAGGGGCAGGAAAGAAGAGAAGAGGAAATACATTAAAAAGAAAAGAAAAAGAAAAAAGAAAAAGAAAAAAGAAAGTAGTGAGAAGAGAGGAGAAAGGGGCAAGGGAATGCTAGTTTGCTTGAATATGTTTGATGGGTAGGGCCTGTAGAGTAAGTCTGTAGGTCACAGTTGCTGCTTCAGTGTTCTAGCTGGTCACATGCTTCAAGTCCTAAAAGAAGGTATAACCTAGGGATAAAATGTAAGTTAAAGAGTTTTCTCGGGACGTTCTCATATTGCAAGCTGGGTATGGTATCTCCTGTGATTGAGCCCCGAGATGCCATCTTAGTTTGTCCACCCTTTGTATCCAAGAGTGCCTGTGGACAGAAAAACTGAGAGGTTATTTTAAATATAGTAAGATTAAGGCATTAAAACATATTGTTATGAGATGTTTCCGTTGGCGTCAGTGATTTCCCATGGTATTCTTTGCCTGTAATCCTGTATAAGATCCCTAATTATTATGGGCCTTTGTAGTAGAAGACTGATTACATACCTTTTCTCTCTATGCTGCTGTTTCTGCTGTTGCTGGTTTCTTTGTGGTATAATGTATAGTCAAGAGTTTGTGTTGTTCTTCTTTCATGTGTTTTGGGCACTGCTTTCCAGTGTATATTGACTGTTACAGTGTTAGGAGTTTCTACCCTGTTAAATCCTGTTTTTTGATTGTTGAGTATTGGTATACAAAGTAATTTTTAAGTACAGTTTCTGTGTCTTCAAATGGTCACATTTAAACTCATTTAAAGTCTATTTACCCTTCAATAAAAACACCAAGATAAACATGCTGAAGTTCCACCATATTAAATTAAAGCGATATGTTATTTTTTTCTGGATTCTTACAGATCTCACATATTTTATGTTTCATTAATTTGGTATTTAACTTTACTTTGTTATATTGTAGCTGAATGTTTCCTTTTATTTAAGTTCAAGGTTTACTTGAATAAAGAGTATGGTTTATTTTTCACTTTGTGTTCTAACCTTTAGTGAAATATATTTTTTAGAAAAGTGATCTTTAAATATCTTTTCTTATATAAAGTTAATAGAACTAGGGTGTTTTTTTACTTTATTTGTTTCAGTTTTTTTTGTTTTTTGTTTTTTGTTTTGGTTTTTGGGCCACACCCAGTGACGCTCAGGGGTTACTCCTGGCTATGCGCTCAGAAGTCGCTCTTGGCTTGGGGGACCATATGGGAAACCGGGGGATCGAACAGCAGTCCGTCCTAGGCTAGCGCAGGCAAGGCAGGCACCTTACCTCCAGCGCCACAGCCCGGCCCCTATTTGGTTTCAGTTTTTGGGCCACATCTTGCAATGCTCAAGGATTAATCTTGACTTAGCATCTAGAGTAATTTCTGGGTGCGTTCAGAGGTAGGACATAATTTTTTGTTATCTTTAAACATGTAATATAAATTCAAACTCAGATAATGATGCATAGCCCACCCCACAGAGGTGCTCAGAAGACATGTTTTAGTTAGAAAGATTTTATGATTTGTAAAGAAATTCTCTTTTTCAGAAATACCTTAAATTATCTAAATTCTGGAAGATATATTTATAGAATTATAGTATGCTATTATATAGCTTTTTGGATTATTTTTGTATTAGTATATATATGTATGTATTTTTGTGCTTCCTTTGTCAGAAAAAAATTGTCATAAAGGTTTTAAAATGGGCAAAAATGATCATAAAAGTATTATCCACCTATTAATATAAATCTTAGAGGTGTTTTAAAGTTATTTCACGGTTTGTTTTGGTGTCATATCCAGTGTTGCCCAGGGATCACTTCTAATATTGCTTGAGGAACTATTTTAATTGACAAGGTTAAACCCAAATTAGCTAAGTAAAACTTCTCCCTGTATTAATCTTCAGTAATTTTTAAATTTAAATAATTAATTAGTTCGTTTATTTGCTACAACTGGAGATATTCAGGGGTTACTCCTGGCTCTGCACTCTGAAGTTACTTTAGTGGTGCTTAGAGGACCATGTTGGAAGCCAGATATCAATTCTGGTTTGGCTGCATGCAAGCAAGGCACATGCCTTACACACTGTGCTATCACTAAACCTAAAATGGTTTTCACTTTTATTTATTTTTAAAAGTCTGAATTATTTATTTTAATTATTTTAATTTTAGTAAAGAACTGTGATTTATAAAATTATTGGGTTTTGAATTTTTGGCATATAATATTTCTTTTTTTTCTTTTTTGGTTTTTGGGTCACATCTGGTGACACTCAGGGGTTACTCCTGGCTATGCGCTCAGAAGCCGCTCCTGGCTTTGGGGACCATATGGGAAACCGGGGGATCGAACCACGGTCCGTCCTAGGCTAGCGCAGGCAAGGCAGGCACCTTACCTTCAGCGCCACCGCCCAGCCCCGGCATATAATATTTCAACACAGATCCATACCAGTGTCAGCTTTCATCTCATTGCTCTCACACTCCATCATACACTCCATCATAAATTGGCAGGCAAATTGCAAAGTTTGGTAGTTGTGACTTAGACGTTTTCAGGGTTTTAGTGTTGTTAAGTCTGTACTTTGGATGTATAGCTATACCACTCTCCCACATTGCCAATATAAAAAATCCCTGACCTTTGTTCCTCTATTGCTTCCCTTTCTCATCTTCCTTTATGCCTTTATTCTTTTCCTTCTCTGTCCTTCTTCCTAGGTAAAATTGTTTTTAAATTGTAGATTCTAATGCAAATGATTTTTGTTCACACTGACACATTAACTGTATCCAGCAGAATATAACTGTTCACTGCTCTTGCAAGAGTGAAATGGAAGGACACATGTAACGACATGGAGAAATTAGAGTTATATGGAACAAATAGGGAAGTCTGACAGCCATCATGAGCTAGTACAGATTTCCCTTAAGACTTTCCAGAGAGTGAGAGGCTTTGCTGCTAATTTCAGACTTCTGACCTCCAAATCTTTGAGAGATAAACTTGTTTTGTTTTAATCCATCATGCTTGTGCTTACTTGGCAATTTAAGAAGTGAACATACCTCGCTTAGAAGGGAAATTGCATGGTTACTCTGCTTAAAAATGTCTAGTCTGAATTTGGAAAGTGATCTAATCTGATGTGATACACTTCTTTGTTACTCCTTGCTGATCATACATCACCCCTTGTCCCCAGGCCTCTATTTTATTTTATTCTCCTCTCTCAAAGCTGAATAGTCTTTCCTGTATTTGATTCTCCATTCCTCCCCCAAAAAAGAGCTCCCCAAACACAAAATATTGGAAGTCCAGTGTCTAAATGACCCATTTTCTCAGTGTACTAATTCAAATTTCCTTGATAATAAATTGAAATTGGCTTAGATCTGTCTCCAGAGCATTTTCTTATATTTCAACTGTAATTTTAAAATCTACCCAGCTGTAATATAGTAAGAGGACATACATTAGAAACACGTTCAAGAAATCAGTTTCTTTGAGAATATGCATGTGTGGTAGATTGTTTAATAGCTGCTAGCCTAAGTAAAGAAAACTCATCCAGAGTGTTCACTTGCTAAGAAAAAATTAACTAAATAAATATTAGACTTTTCAATTTCATGAATATTTATTGCTATAATCAAAGGAAGTTTTTAGATCAAAAAGAGAGGCTTCAAATTGAAATTCCTTTGAGGTATTTTTTCCCTAAATATTTTATGTCTGAAGTTTTCTGATTTGAAGTTTAGAAAATATTAATTTCTGTAATATTTTATTTGAATATCAAATCAATCATATAATTGTACACTTTCAAAATTAAAAAGGTTTTCTTTGAGGATTTTTGTGTGTTTTGCTGCCATCATAATTTATTCATTGAATATTATACCCTATTGAAAAATATATTAAAAGATTGAACTTCAGAAATTTTTGAATTACATTTCCTTTTGGATTAGGTAGATTTAAGCCATTTTAATTAGTAAGTGTTCAAGAACTTAAGCTTGTTTCTTTTCAGATCTTCTTTATGACTTATTCAGAGAAGTACTTGAGTTATGAATTTGTCTTGTCATTTTGCTTTGAAATGGAATCAGCATTATTTACTCTATTTTCATTCTCTTACCTTTCACCATTTTCAGATTTGCCTTGAAAATAAAGTGTTGTCATTTTAATTTTCCCTCCACAAGTCCATAGAAATTCTGGAACATTCAGACCAAGACAATAATACTTATAGAGCATGAATGCAGATAGGGCACCAAGTGAATTTAGTGGACCACTTTAAATTTCCCCATGGAATAAGGTAAACCATCAAAATAGATAGTCAATAGAAATAGATAATATGGTGATGAGAGAAAGCACCAGACAAAAGGAAGCACTTAGTTCTTTTCTCTCCACTTGATGTTTACATACACCAAGATGGACTTCAGGATCTGGTAGACTAGAGATTTGGACAAATGTCATATAAAGGCACAGAGTGAGCACAGAAGTTTCATTCAATCCACGTGGTTATGTCTAGGAGCTAGTAAAATTGAGGTAAGATAAAAGACCTGCTGGGGTATTGCTTGAGAGAGGCCCAGCAGCAGGTGCAAAGTACAGGGATCTCACCCACTAACAGGTTTAAGGAAAGGCAGAACAAGTCCTCAGGGAACCATTGGGGAGTCAGGCAAAGCTACAGAGATATAATTTTTAGACCAGAAAAACATACACAGGACAGAAAGTAACATGTGGATGAGACCTGTCCTTCATACACTGGAAGTCAATAGATAGTCGGTGAGGGGACTGTTAGGATATTTGCCCTTTGTCATTATATATGATGGGTGAATTCATTTGGTAGAATGTCTTTCATTTTCCTGATAATTTGTTTCACAATGCAGATTTTAGCTTTATATAATCCATTGGATTGTTTTGTTTCAATTTTCTTTGCCACTGGAGCTGAACTCTACAAACCATTGAGACCATTATCATGGAGTGATTTTCTTTAGTTCACTTCAATGTTTTTCCTAAACACATTTTATTTACAATTTTTCTCTATAAATTTCCACAGAATAGCAGCAATTTACAGTTCCACCTATAGTGTACAAGGGTTCCCTTGTCTTCAAATGCTCTCTAATAATTATTAACGTCTTTTGGATTACAGCCATTCTCACAGGTGTGAGGTGATAACTCATATGAGTTTGACTTTCATTTTCCTAATAATAAGTCATAGTGAGTAGTTTGTCATGGGTCTATGGGAATATATATTCCTTCCTTGGAAAAAGGTCTGTTTAAACTTTCTGCTCATTCTTTGACTCTCCCTCTTTAACATCAGTTGTTTTTCTTTGATCCTACACCCATCCTGACTGATATAAACTTGAAGAACCATTCGTTTAATGTTTGTACTTATTGTACAAACATATTTTATTTTTACCATTATGAAGATAATCTTAATATGAAGAGAAAAAGATAGCAATAGAATAGTAATCACTAATATTTTACACAAAATACCACAAAATTAGTGATCTGCATATTATAGAAGAATGATCTGTTTTTAGTACTCTGTCAAGAGTGATCTACAAATTAAAATTTATGGCATTTTTTTCCACTGAGAACTAGGTTTCGTTTACCTGTTTGAAAATGAAATGGCGATTAAGCAGTCAGTTCTATTCATATGCTTAGTTAAATACTTACTGCCTATACTGTTAGTTCACACATTAAGGAAGTGTAATGTTGAATGATTGCATTTCAAATTCTAAATTATTAGTGTGAGCTACCAAACAGGATAATCTCAGAAATTTTTGCCACTCTGTTTGTACTTTTTTTTTTTGGGGGGGGGCCACACCTGGGGACACTCAGGGTTTACTCCTGGCTATTCGCTCAGAAGTCGCTCCTGGCAGGCATGGGGGATCATATGGGGAACCGGGGGATGGAACCGCGGTCCGTCCTAGGTTAGCACAAGGTAAGGCAGGCACCTTACCTGCAGCGCCACCGCCCGGCTCCCATTCTGTTTGTACTTAAAATCTTGTATATTGCTCTGGGTACTGTTATTCCTATAGGAAGTCAGTGGCTGTTCTTTTGGGTTGAAAAGGCTAGAATTTGAGGTCAAATTCAGTTGTTTTACCTATCAATTTGTCTCTGATGATTCATACCAACCTATGTTGAATATAATATATAAAAATTTTAGCAGCACATTACTGAATGTTTATTTACATGCAATTCTAACCCCCACACTGAGAATTTTATTCCTTTATATATGTATGTATTTGTCATTTTTAGTTTCTTCATGTGTTTAGATTAATTTTAAAAATATATATGTGATGCTTCTGCAATATTTATTCAATTAGAACATGGTTAAAATCAATAATTAAGAAGGAAACAAAATTTGTATAAAAACACTTGAATTAGATAAGTTGAATATTAAATATGCTATGTCTTTCTGACTCTAGTCTATGGCATGGTTTTGGAAATTTTTTTTTTTTTTTTGGTTTTTGGGCCACACCCGGCAGTGCTCAGGGGTTACTCCTGGCTATCTGCTCAGAAATAGCTCCTGGCAGGCACGGGAGACCATATGGGACACTGGGATTCGAACCAACCACCTTTGGTCCTCAATTGGCTGCTTGCAAGGCAAACGCCGATGTGCTATCTCTCCAGGTCCCGGTTTTGGAAATTTTTATTTAGCTCATTGGACACTTATTTCCATATATATAAAACAGGCATCATAGTTTCTGGTCTATTTGCTTCACAGATTAGTATAAAAATTAAGAGGATGATTGCCATGAATGCTTTTGAAATCTAAAAGGTTTTGGCCACATGCAAGAAATGAAAGAATCACAGAATCAAAAAATTTTGGAGATAAAAGAAGCTTCAAAGACCACACAGTTAAGTTGCTCTTACACTTGGTGTGAAAGCACTGAGCTACATTACAATAAAGTGGGGTCAATGACTCTACTCCCAACAATGACCACTCATTTCTATATAACCTATGAAGCAGTAGTCAAATAGTAGCATAGAGAGTAAGAGTAGTAGTCAGAGACTTACCCTCTCACCAAGAAAACTTGAAATTTGGAAAATGAGCAGATAATTTGCATGGCTAAAGCATAAATACTTTTAAGTTCAAGGTATACTAATAGGAAAGTAAAGAATATGCTTGATAATAGTTTTTGGGTTTATTACTTACAATATTGAAACAATGTGGAAAATAAAACTGCAGACATAGTTGATGTATAATTAAGTTGTAAACTTAAATCACTAAATTATTGTAATTAAGGATATCTCATATAACAATACTGTGGCTTATGTAACATTTCCCAAATAAATTGTGCAAAAAGATTGAAGAAAGTAAAAATATCAAAAATATATTATAAAATATAAAATTAATAATATAATTTTAAAAATCAATAGAAGCAATAATTAAATAAATGATTTAAGTATACCAATTAAAATATGTTAGACTCAGTTAAATAGCAAACTTGACTATTAAGTATTCTACAAATACTAAATTGACTATATAAATACAGAAGGATTAAGTGTATAAAACTGGAAGAATGTGGGCTGGAGAGATAGCACACTGGCAGGGCGTTTGCCTTGCAAGCAGCCGATCCAGGAGGAATGGTGGTTCGAATTCCGGGATCCCATATGGTTACCTGTGCCTGCCAGGAGCTATTTCTGAGCACAGAGCAATGAGTAACTTCTGAGTGCTCCTAGGTGTGACTCAAAAACAAAAACAAAGGCAACCAAGCAACCAACCAACCTACCAACCAACCAACTAACCAACCAAAAAAAAAAACCCCAAAACCTGGAAAATGTATGGAAAAATGTATGTCATATAATTCTTAATTTAGAAAATGCTGAAATTGCAATATTGGTATCAAGAAATGTAAAAAAATGGGTATTTTCAATGATATAGAATAGCAGTTAAAATAATGAAGAGTTTAAAGATGAACTTGAAATACTAAATCTGAATTTACTTATTAATTGAGCTCCAATATATAACATAAGTTAAAGCACACCAAAAATACTGATAAATCTGTAGTTATACATGAAAGTTTCAACTCTCCTTTCAAAAGAATTGAAAGTAAAGCAGAAAATTTAAAATTTAAATAATCTGATCAGTAAATATGACCTATTTGATATCTGTAGAATAATTACTCTATGCACAGCAGAATACACATTTATCAAATTTATTCTTGGTACTAAGTAATATAGAACATAGAACAATATAGTATTTCTATCATGAAAAGTTACACTGTTAGTGTAATCAAATTAAAAATGAGTAATATGGACCGGAGACATGACACAGTGGTAGGGTACTTGCCTTGCATGCTGAAGGACAGCATCCCATATGGTCTTCTGAGCCTGCAGGGGGCAATTTCTGAGCATAGAGGCAGGAGTAACCCCTGAGTGCTGCCAGGTGTGACCCAAAAACCAAAAAAAAAAAAGTAATATTATAATCCCATCAAAAAATGGGGAGAATAAATGAAGAGACACTTCCTCAAAGAATAAATATAAATGGCCAAAAGACAAATGCCAAAAGACAAAAGAAAAAATGCTCCACATCACTAATCATAAAAAAGATGCAAATCAAAACAAGAGGAGGTACCATTTCACACCACAGAGACTGTCACATTTCACAAAGAGCCAAGAACAATCTGTTCTTGTTGGGATGTAGAGAGAAAGGAACTCTCATTCACTGCTGGTGAGAATGCCATCTAGTCCAGACTTTATGGAAAACTTTTTGGAGATTTCTCCAAAAACTGGAAATTGAGCTCCCATATGATACAGCTATACCACTCCTAGGGATGTACCCTAGGACAGGGGTGGCGAACAAGTTCGACACAAAGAGCCAAAATTTTAAACTGTGAAAGTCAGAGAGCCACACCATGCAGTGACCTGCCAAAACAGACAAACACTTACACAAAAGCATCTAATTTTAACAATAATCTATTAAATACATATTGCA
>PVKC010028874.1:0-15305 GCA_004027635.1 Crocidura indochinensis
CTTAGTTCCTGGTATTGTTGCCTGGAGCTGTATCGGTTCTACGTCTGGGCTCTGGGGTGTGGGATTGAATTAAAACTGAATTTAATCTCATGGAGACTCAGTTGTATCCACATGACACATGTCCAGAATGGGAGACACCCTTGTGTTAGAGTTCTTATCCCTAGAAGATAAGATCTTGTTTCTGTGTCTATGGTTTCCCTTTTTTACTGTGCCTATACAAAAATGTATGGTGTCATATTGTATTGCTGATGTTATTCTGGGTAAAGATGACAGGCTACACACATATTCTCTGTGGTCTGGTTTGTTTTTTTTTTTACCAAGCAGCACCAAAACTGGTGAGGATAGAGAAAATATGTATATATAAAAAATAGAACAGGTAAATAAAACTGTGTTTAAAAAAGTGAATAAATAAATAAAAGGTATTTGAAGAAAATGATGGAGGAGGCTACCTGTATATATAAAGGTATTAAGCTTACATAGGCAATATAGGACTCCCAATTAGGTCTTTTGATATTCATGGCACTTTTTCGTATCACAGACCTTGGTCTTGAGTTTGAGCATTACAGAACCATGTAGTGTCCTTGAGCTGGGGGTTTTGCTGAAGCTGATTCCGGTATCATGCAATAGTCTATGGCTTAATGGGGGTGAGAGGGGCCAAAAAGAATGAGATAGCAGGCGTGTTGGTTGTAGTTTCTTGCTGAGGCATGAGATGGGGGAGCAAGAGGGTGTCTTTTTTTGTTTGTTTGTTTTGTTTTTTGGGGCACACCCGTTTGATGCTCAGGGCTACACCTGGCTAAGCACTCAGAAATTGCTTCTGGCTTGGGGGGACCATATGGGACGCCAGGAGATCTAATCTAGGCCCTTCCTTGGCTAGTGCTTGCAAGGCAGACACCTTACCTCTAGCGCCACCTCACCAGCCCCCAAGGGTGTCTTACTTTTAGGAACTGGATGGTGGTCTGTTGGGCAGGTCTTGATGTCTACCAAGATAAGAACTGAGGGTAAAGAGGGTTAAATAAGGGGAAGATAATGGATCCTGGTTGGAAGATGAGGGAGTAGAAGGGATGCTGGGGTGAGGGAGGGTCAATATAAGAGAGGGGCTAAATACATTATATAGATGAATTGTTTATGGTTTAGGCTTGGAGTGAGAGAGGACCACTGAATAGAAAGTCACACCCACATAAAGATTGACTTTAGAGATTTATTTGAGTGTTATCCTCCAAATCTTGGGCATTCCATTTCCTTTTCCTAGAAAAAGCACATTTTTAAGATAATGGTTGTTAAAAAAGCATATTTTTAAGATAATGGCTCACATGCTGGATTTTGATACTTATCTGAGATTGTCCATTTGGTGGTGTTTGCTTCGCTGATGCCAACTGAGGGGAACACAATTCTTTTTTTAAAATTAATATTTTGATTTAAATATCTTGATTACAAATATGATTGTAGCCATGTAGAGAACCATGTAGAGAACACGCCCCTTCACCAAGGAAACACAATTATTTTTTTTTTTTTTGGTTTTTGGACCACACCCAGTGATGCTCAGGGGTCACTCCTGGCTATGCGCTCAGAAGTCGCTCCTGGCTTGGGGAACCATATGGGAAACCGGGGCATCGAACCGTGGTCCGTCCTAGGCTAGCACAGGCAAGCAGGCACCTTACCTCCAGCGCCACCACCCGGCCCCCGGAAACACAATTCTTATAGTGCTGGCACACATGTTTCCTGGGAGCCATACTCATTTAGTGTGGTTTTCAGGCATATTCTGGTCATAGTTCTCACTGTGAGTCACACGTTTCACTTGTAAGAGTTGTACACATGCTGTTCAGGGACACACTCCTGGTTGGAGGAGCTCCCACATCCTTATTGTGAAGTTCATTGGGAGATGTGTACAATTGAGCTGTAGTGCTTGTGCACCCTGGCTATAGGGTACCAGAGGTCACATATTCTGCGTTTACTTCAGTGTTCCAGATAGAGCTTCAGGACCATGCTTCACGAATGTGGTTGGTGTTGGAGATTGAACTCACAGCCTTGAGGTTGTAAAGCAGATGCAAAATATATTTGAAGAAATACTTGGGCCACTTGCTCTCCAAGCCTCTGTTTTTCCTTGACTATGTATCTCACTTGCTTGTCTCTGTGTTTTTCTTACCTATTTCTACACTGGAGTAACCTGTTCTTTCTTGAACATGTATTTCTCCCTCTCCCCCTTTCTAAGTAAGAAATCACATCTTTCTAAGTAAGTTTTCTTGCAGAAAGAAGAAAAAAATAAAATAAAGAAAAAGAAAGGAAAGAAGGAATGAAGAGAGAAAGAATGAAAGAATAAAAAAGAAAGATGAAAGGAAGAGGGAGAAAGAAGGAAAGAAAGAAAGGAAGAGAGGAAGAAGGAGAAAGAAAAGAGAAAGAAAGAAAAAGAAGAAATAAAAAAGAAAATCTAGGGGCCCAGGAGATAGCATGGAGGTAAGGCGTTTGCCTTTCATGCAAAAGGTCATCTGTTCGAATCCCGGTGCCCCATATGGTCCCCCGTGCCTGCCAGGAGCAATTTCTGAGCATGGAGCCAGGAGTAACCCCTGAGCACTGCCGGGTGTGACCAAAAAAAAAAAAAAAAAAAAAGAAAATCTAGTCAATCATGACAGTGTGGTGTAATTCCTGGCAGCACACATGGTCTGAGCACTTCCAGAATTGTGACTTATGTGGTGACAGGACTTTAGGGTAAACCATACTTGATATACATGGATTTAGAATAATTGTAATACTGGTTAATTTTTATTAAGCACTACACATTTTTCTGTGTTAAATGGCTGTAAAAAGGGGATATTTAGGGGAATGATATATAAGGTCCCATGCTTTTTGGAGCTTCTAGGTCAATAAGGAAAGTAGGAGTCAAATAAATGACTTCAAAACATTTGTTAAGTGACTACAAGTGAAGTACATATAAAGAGGTGGAAATTTATATAGCATAAATTAATGTTAAATCAATAAAAGTTTGATTAAAATAATTTTAAGTGTCAATAAGTGTCAATGGAGCTTATGCTTTTTATGTTGGAGTCCTCAGTTCAATCCCTGACACAGCATGGTACCCTGAGCACCATTGAGAGCATTGCCCGAGCACCAATCCAGGTGGTACACAGGAAAGGGAGGGATTGAACCTGGATCAATCAGCACAAAATAAGTACTCTAAATTCTGTATTTTCTCTCCTGCTACAGGTACTCAAATTGTTTTCTTTATCTTTTTTGCTTTGCTTAGTTTTGGGGCCACACCCAGTGATTCTCAGGGTTTAATCCTGGCTCTGTGCTAAAGAGTCTCATAGGAACTCAAGTTCTTTTAACTGTTACCAAAATTTGGGTTTCAGATCTTGATCTTTATTATGCTCAAACAAAACTAACTAGGTACAATATGCTAATGAATTTTTTGCATTTCCTAGAGGTGGTTTTAGTAACAAGACATTTCACAAATGTGTACAGAATCAAGAGGCTTTTGTTTCACACAATACTCATCCAAGTTCACAGCAGTTTTGACATCAGATTCAGGGGGAAAGAACAGTTTCTGAAAGGGTCTTGGCTGAGAAGAAATATAACCAGTTTTACTTTTTCAGATGTTATAAAATACTTGCTTTGGGATCCTGGTGATTTGAAATACTCATAAATTTAGAAAGAATTTGGGAGATGTCATCTTTGACAGTGCATAAGAACAGCTTTCTGGGAGCCTAGGGAGATAGCTGAGAGGTCAGGGGTTCACAATATGTCTGTGCTGGGGTATGAGTTCATATTCTTTTTTTTTTTATAATTTTTTATTTTTAATTATGAGAACAAATATGCAAAGAAAGAGGACAAGGAAAAGTTACAGTGGAAGGACCCATAAACAGAATTCACATTAGTCCCCTTGCTGATATCTTAACATTGAACTTTCAGGCAAGGAGCATTAAGAAAAATAAAACAGAACCCATGTACTTTGTCCTTCTAGTCCCCAGATTGTAATACATATTTCTTAGCATCACATCAAGCAATCTAAAGCCATAAAACTTATGTAACTCCTTAAATATTGAAGGCATAGTACTTTTTTTACATTTCCATGCATATGCATATTAGTTTAAGTTAACCTCAAAAGTGGGTTTTTCTTTTTAAGGATAAGAGTCAAAGGAGCACAGTAAAAACGGTGTTAGAGTGGTAATAATTGTTTGCATAGGCCCACCAAAATATGGGGGACATGGAAAAGGAAAAACCTTGTCCTAAATACAAGGAGTCCCTACCCCCTGAAGTTAACTGGCATAAGACCAAGTCTAGGTTCCAGGAAAACTAGTTTGCCCAATCCAAGTCGTTGTTTGTAGTGCCAACACACTTTTTTTTTTCACAGTCTCTGTTGTTGTTATCATGTTTCTGTATTAAAAATCCTGGTATCTGCATATCCTACATTGAAGTCAGGATGTGGAGCGTCCTCTAGTTTCACCTCACAATTAAAGGGTAAAGCAGAAAGCCCTGTCCAGTACACAGGTCGTTGATGTTCTTAAGTCTTCTCAGAGTTAAGGGAAGTCTCTTTTGAGTAGATTGATGTCAGAGCAGCGGTAGGGACTTCCCTGGTAGAGTATTGCTTCCATGTGTTGTTAAAAAAAACTTTGGATGTTTCATAGGTAGCTTCCCTGGTTCAGGGGTGAATGGAGAATGCCCATTCTTCTGAGGTCTGTGCCAGGTCATTATGTCAATGTTCAGGGTGTAAGGTCCCATTTCACTACAAGACTTGTGTGTTCCAATCTCTATTAGATAAGAATTTATTTGTGTGTGTATAGTATTTCCCATTTTAATGTGCCTATGCAAACAAGGAACAATGCCACATGGCATTATAGGCCCATTTGGGAGATGCAAGAACAAGTGTAAAACTCCCCATGACGTGGTTAAACAGAAGCATTAAACTGAGGGACTCTTTTACCAAATATTTCTTATTGAAAAGTTCACAGAGAGAAGAAAAGATAAAAAGTGGGGAAAATCTTCACTATTTAAGAGAATATTTAGTAAGAGTTAGCTGTCAAGAAAATAGATATAAAATATTCAAAACCATACGTGTCCATTTTATGTCTTTTGAAATAGTTGGGGGTTGTTAAATCCAATGCACCATGTTGGTGTGTGATTAGAACTGTGCAGTCATGAAGTTAAAAAGGGTAAATGGGGGGTACTAACGGTTGGGGTGATAGAGTTAAAAAGTGAAAATGAGCTTTACAGGGGTGTGTGAAAGGGCACAGATGGACATTCTATATACACAAAACATAACTTAGGGGTAGGATATATTAATATATACTGTGCGCACGGGGGCAACAACTCCCGCGATTTTGAGCATGTAGACTGATAAGAAATTGCCAGAGACTGCCTTAGTAAAAATGAGAAGCACCCCCAAATTTGGACCCACCATTTCTGGTCGCCTGGGCTGGGTCCCAGGGAAGGCCTGGAGGTCGGGGGGCAGGAGAGGGGGCGGCTGGGAGCCTACCAAGACTCCCACCATGCCCAAGCTAGGGAGAAAGCCTTCGACATTGGGGTCTCCCCAGACCTCATGCCGGGTAGAGCCAGCCTCATGAGTTCATATTCTAACACATCAGCACCCTTGAGCATCACCGGGTATTGCCCTGGAGTTCCCTAGCAGGGCCCTAGCAGGCTCTGAGGAGTCCCTAGAATGGAACCATTGACCTAGTTGATCTTGGGTTCTCTGGGTATTATTGCTTGGGAGATCCCTAACTTTCAATAGATAATTGCCTTTAGTATACCTAGAGAAGTGATATCATTGATCACTTCTTTTTATTGTTGTTTTGTTTTTGGTTTTGGGCCACACCCTGTGTCACTCAGGGGTTCCTCTTGGCTCTATGCTCAGAAATTGCACCTGGCAGACTGGGGTGGACCAGGGATTGAACCCAGGTATGTCCTACCGCTGTGCTATCACTTCGGGGGGGCTCTATTGATCACTTCTTAAGAAGAGACATTGAGTATCAGGGTGACAGGGTCAGAAGGAAACTGCATTACAAAGAAGTCATTCATGGCAGTATGGTTTGATCTCTAGCAGAACACATGGTCTCTCCTGTGCATGTACATGAGTGATCCCTGAATGTAGAACCAAGCATAAGCCCTTGGATATACCCTTTTTTCTCACCAAAACAAAAACAAAAATAAAACAGAACAAAATAAAACAGACAAAACAAAATCCCAAACCAGCAATGTATACATGAAAGTAAATCTCCATGAGAAATCCAGATCCAGATGTAATAGAACTGAGAACCATGAGTAGAATTACATGGTGAATTAAAAGCATATCCATGCTAAATGAGTGAGTACTTAATTTTTTTATTATAAATAAGACTTGGCCATGCTGAGGTCATGAAGTTGAAGGAAACACTTGATGTGGTAAGGTGTAGGCAGAAAGAGGGGAAGCAGAGCCAGAGACTACATGAGTTATTCTCTGAACTAACTAGTCAGCCCAGGGCTGCTTCCTCCCTGTAATGCAGGAAACCCATTAGGTGCCAACTAGGGTGACTGGAATATTATATGAGACTACAAACAGATTTCTCTCTCTCTCTCTCCCTTTCCCTCCCTCCATCCCTCTCCCCCATCTCTCTTCCTCCCTCCATCTCTCTCCCTCCCTTCCTCTCTCTCCTTCCTTCCCTCCCTCCTCTATCCCTCTCTCCCCTCTCTTCCTCTCTCTCCCTACCTCCATCTCTCTCCCCCTCTTCCTCCCTCCCTCTCTCTCGTTCTCTCTCCCTCTCTTTCTCTCTCTCTCTCTCTCTCTCTCTCTCTCTCACACACACACATACAAACACCCACGCACGCGCATAAACACACACATACACACACATCCCTTAGTGTCTCAACAGGTGTTTATGGACGGAGCAGATATCATTTATTTCTCTTAGGAAAGCCAGGATGAGAGCTAGAGAAAAGAGGAGCCAGAGCAGTTTCTCCAGAGGTTAACCAGGGAGGAGAGTGAAGTGTGGCCAGAGGTGTTGCTTAGAATGGAGGACACACCTGTCACCTCCCAAAGGTGAGGCAGGACAGGGCAGGGAATGGGGCAGGTGACCAGAGAAACATTCCAGGAGGTAGGGGTGAATTTGACAAGGCAGGAGACTTGGACTCTCCTACAAAGAAACAGATAAGGTGGGATCGCGTAAATGCTTCAAATACTTCAATAGTTGGATCTCCAAACATTTAAATACCTTTACTGCATTACCTCAGGCCCAAACATTTCCAAAGGCCTTTGAGTTATTTAAGCCCTTTAAGGAGAACTGGCCCTGGAGTTGGTAGGAGGGGACTGGGAAAACAGGCACACTGGGGTGGGGAGAAGTGTGACTGAGTGAGGAAGAAGCTCCTGTTTTCTTTTTTGTTTTTCAGGCCACCCATATTGGTGCTCAAGGGGCTACTCCTACCAGAATTCAGGGAATTATATACTGACGGGTTCAAATTTATGAGACACAGTAGATTTCCAAATGCCACACAGGAGTCTAGCATGCTAGGTCATCTTCCAGGCACCAGGAAAGACTTTTTCCCTGTAGAATGTGGCCTGTAGAAATAAGGACAAAGCTGCAGGATTTCAGTGCAAGGGCTCTGGAACCTATTTGACCCATCATATGACCAAGTCTTTTCCAAAGTATTAGTAAAACAGGGGAGCATCTTTTTTTTTTCTGCTACATTCAAAGGAGCTCAGGAGTTATTCTTGGATCAGAGCTCAAGAATCATTCCAGGAGGCGCCCCCGTGGGAGCATATGGGATGTCAGGGATCCAACCTGGCTCAGCCATGTGCAAGGCAAATGCTCTACATGCTGTGCTATTGCTCGGGCCTTTCAGGAGGAGTTCTAGACTAATTAGCTTAGCTGAAGAGCTAGCCATGGGACCTGAAAAAATCTGAAAATCTGTATTTCATACTGAGCACACCTGAAATTAAGTACCACAAAGGTCCTCACCCAGCTTGGCCACCTGCTGAAGCAGTACATTTCCAATAGGATCATAAACCTGAGACCATGGAGCTTTGTAACAATTTCAGGTTTTGAATATATTAATTTCTGCTTTAATGATCTGTTGATTTTTCTCTAGGTCAGGAGAAATTTGGCTCTGTGGCTCTTAGTTAGGGTAATTCTGTGTCCTTGTGATATCCTAAGAAGTGAATCAGTACATGCACACCAGAGAACCATGGCTGGAACTTTGTATGAGCTTGATAAATGCTAGTCTGTCATATTGTTATTCAGCAGGGTTGGAAACGTCTGCAGGAGGTGGCGTGGTTTCTCTGACCAGAACCTTGTTCATAGGGACAGTGCACATCTGTTAGCAAAGATGGTTGCAGAAAGTCATTAAGATAAAGGAAATGGAAGGTCCCCTTGGAGATTGCATCAGTACTCAGCACAGATCATATTCCCAGAGCTGTTTCCTGCAGACAACATAACATCAGATAAGACTTTGACAGTTTAAGTTGTTGCAAAAACTCTTCACACAGGGACACATTGTAGGTTGTTGTGAATAATATTTGTGACTGTAAATTTGAAGAGAAAGTATTCTCTTAAACATAAAAAATCTCAGCTTCAAAGAGTTCTTTTAAAAAAAAAATTGGAGGAGAGGAGTTCCCAAGGAGCGCTTATAAGCCCCAGGACCCCAGCAGTGATTTTAGACTAATTGGGCAGTTTAGTGCAAGGACCCAGCAATACAATACTGCTCTGACCCTGCAGCTGGGCAATTGCCTGGAATATTCTGGTGGTGCTGGGGAATGGAGGGAGTCAGGTGGTACTGGAATCAAACCCACGTCAGTTAGAATCTCTGCTGTATTATCTCCTGCCTATCAAATATATGTATATATATATATATTAATTTAAAAAAAGAAAAATTCTTAGAACTTGACCTAAGTGCTATAGTAGTTAAGATACATGCCTTGCACATAGCCAAAGCTGGCTCAAAACACAGCACCTCCAGGAGTGATTCCTGGGCATAGAACCAGAAGTAAGTTTGAACTCCTGCAGGTATGGCAAGGTAAACTCCACTCCCCATCTTAGCCCTATAAATACTATTGCAAAACGGTGAAGAATGAGAAAGTAATTTCTTCAGCAGGATGACAGGAAGGAACAGAGGTGTTTTTTCTCTCTCTCAACTAAAGCACTTGTTAAATGCAAAGAAGTATGAAGAAAGAAGCGTTTTCCAATCATGCCCTTTTTCATCTCCAGACCCCACAGCTTTTCATGGGCATCATTGGGTTTCACCATCATCACACAACTTGCAATGAGTTTTATTACTTCCTTTTGCTAAAACAAACCAGGGCAGGAAATGCTGAAAGGATTATGCAATATTCCAAAGCTGGGATTTAAATTTAGTACCCCAAGTCTCTGCACCAGAGAAGAGGGAACCTCATGCAGGCTCAACAGTGGAACTGTAGCTGACAGTTCTGTGGCGAGCTGGTATGCTTGGCAGCAACTCTGAGAGAAAAGGAGAACTTAGCTCTCAAAGGGGAACCAAGAACCAGAGATCTTGCCACAGACAGAGACCTCATTATAGGGTCCTTTAATTTAACCTTCTCTTTCCACCTTCTCTGATCCAGGGTAGACACAGGGATCTTCTTTCATACCAACCATTCCAGGTGGCCATGACACTAGAGGAGAAAATGTGTGTAATGGGGATGAAGTAGTAGAGGAGAGAGATTCTGGTGGGCAGAGAGGCTAGCCAAGTAGAGTGACACCAGAGAGAAAATCAAAGGCCATGGTCAGGTTACTCTTTTGCATTTGTCATCTTGGCTTTATTTATTTGGGGGGCTCCCAAGCAAATCAATAAGGTCCATCAAGCCAGATGATTCAACAGTCAGGTATAGAGATGTCCTGCTGCTTCAACCAGGCAGTGTGTATGTATGTGTGTGAAAAAATATAGGTGCATATATCAAGTAAGTGGTAAATAAAACACATGGTATAAAATGAATGCCATAGGAAAAGAAATAGTTAACAACTAAGAACTAAGTTAAGCAAATAATATTTTACAAAAGATCAGTTGTGTTGAGAAAGGAATTTTGGGGCCAGAGAGATAGCATTGTGGTAGGGCATTTGCCTTGCATGCGGCTGACCTGAGAGGGATCCGGTTCAACTCCTGGCACACCATATGGTTGCCCAGCCTGCCAGGGGCTATTTCTGAGTGCAGAGCCAGGAGTGAACCCTGAGTGCCACTGGGTGTGACCCAAAAACCAACCAATCAATAAATAAAGTTTAAAAAAATAAAATAAAGAAGAAAATTTGGGAGCTAAAACTAGAGAAAAGCCAATTTTCTGAGGGAAGGAAGGAAAAAAGGAAGGAAGTAAGGAAGAAAGGAAGGAAGAAAGGAAAGAAGGAAGGAAGGAAAGAAAGATGGAAGGGAGGGGGGGAGGGAAGGAAGGAAGGAAGAACTTGGGGTTTTTTGTTTTCTTTTGTTTTGGTGCCAAATACAGCAATGCTAAGGGGTTACTCCTGGCTCTGCACTCAGGAATTACTTATTTTTTTGTTTGCTTTTTGTTTATTGGGTCACAACTATTTGATGCTCAGGGTTACTCCTGGCTAAGCACTCAGAAATTGCCCCTGGCTTGGGGGGACCATATGGGATGCCAGGGGATCGAACAGCAGTCTTTCCTTGGCTAGGGCTTGCAACGCAGACACCTTATCTCTAGCGCCACCTCACTGGCCCCAGGAATTACTTCTAATGGTGCTTGGGAGACTATATATGATGCCGAGGATCGAACTCAGGTTGGCCATGTACAAGCAAGCACCTTACCCACTGTTCTATCTCTCTGGCCCCATGTCACCTCTGATGTGGGGGCCTTGTGTTGTAGGGAACAAACTCAGGGCCTGGCAAACACCCCAGTTCTCTGAGCTCTCTCCCTAGCCTTCGACCTATTTCAAAAGGAGGAGAAAACAAAGCATGGACTAGGGCTCAGATCAGACCAGTCTTACATGTCCTGTTGTGACAGTTTCCACTTGAGACACATTCTGGCATAGACTTGTTTAGGACCTAAAATATATTTGCCCATGCCTGTCAGTTCTAGTTCTTTGAACTAGAACTCAAAGTTAATTTGAAATTGCTCAGTCTCTTTCTTCATATCCTTTTAAGATGACTTTAAAAATGACTAAGAATGATTATTTTCACTTAACTGGAACTAGAACCACAAATTAGGAATGAACAGAAAGCCCAAGGAAAGTAGGAACAAATTCTGAGTGTCAATGGGGAAGTCTTAGGAAGTTCAAAAATGACCCCATTTGGAGAGTCCGGGATGACTCAGCAGCTCAAAGTAGCTGCATTGCCAGTCTCATGCCCTAAATTTGACTGTCAGTTCCACTCATTCCCTGAGAACTGTCCTAGCCTTTCTGTCTGGGCCAAGACATGATGTGTATACAGCTCCATGTCTGGCACGCAGTCCAGAGTTCAACGCCCCCTGGTCATATGTGAGCACCACAGAGACCCTCGGTGAATACGATTACAGCATGCTTGCTATCGTCAAAGCAAAGTGGACATGAATCCTGATTTCATTTCATGTGGCAACAACAGCAACAAAAGGAAAGGAAGGAGGAAACCATTACATTTCTTAGGGAAACAAAGATCTAAAAAGAGCAACAAAACATTGAGTTAAGTTACTTGAAAAGAATTACTCAGCAAATTATAGAGGCACCTATTAGAACTTCTAAATCTAAAAAAGAAAAATGAATATATATACATATGTACATACACATACACACATATATATATTTACAAGAGAACATTTAACTAGAAGACAGGGAAAAATTTCTGGTTGCTCAGTTTTTTTTTCTTTCCATATCTGTTAGTTTATTTAAAAACAAGGATAATACAAGGACTTGGTTACACTAACAGAAAAACAGCACAAGTTAGAAGAAAATAAGTACATTTTTCATTAACCAATATTAAAATGAATATAGGTAAGAAGTAATATGATCAGATACCTAAATGGTTACTAATACAATAAAGCTTACGTCCTCTTTCACATCATGGTTTTGAAAAGTGGTAAGGCCATATTATCTAATTTGAAAATCTACGATAAGTCCAGCTGCCATTTTATCGTTCACATTTCAGTGAGCCTCAATATAATGGCAATTGATGTTCACAGTTTGGAGATATTGAGTCCAAGTATTTTAAGAATATTAAAAAATAGCTAAAATCATCACAGACTGTTTTCTTTTGTTTATGTTATATTCTTGGGGAAGGCAGTGGTCACACCCAGATTACTCCTGGCTTACTCAGGGCTTATTCTTGGCTCTGTGCTCGAGATCATCCCTGGTGGTGGTCAGGAGATCATAATGCATAGACAGGAGATTGAACTGGGAGTTGGTTTCGTGCTCGGCAAGTGCCCTACGAGCTGTATTATACCACCACTCCAATATCTGATAGTACTTAAACTTTGTTTTATTGTTTATTTGGGTTTTTGTTTGTTTGAGAGTCACACCCAGATCAGGGCTTACTCCTGGCTCTGCATTCAGGGATCACTCCTGGCAGGTTCTGGGAACCATATGAGATGCTGTGGATCAAACCCAGGTTGGCCGTGTACAAGGTAACCACCCCATCTGCTGTACTATCCCTCCAGCCCAAAAGTTCTTAAACTTTGATAGAATTTAAACTAATTTTTACTTCACTTTTCCTTTGCTGTTTTTACAATGAAGATTTGCACACGTATTGTTCTCACAATACGTTGTGGTGCTCACTGAGCTTGTCTGACTGGTTGTGGTTCTTCCACACTTGGCCAAGAATTGTGTGTGTGGGGGGGTGTTGCACACAAGTTTTCTAGGGTTGAACTCATGTAATAGCACCTGCTAGCACATGCTCTGTCTTTGGCACTCACTGGGGTTCCTGCAGTGCTCACACAGTCCTCTCTGGGGGACTGTTTTTCTGGGTAAAGTGCTCACACATCTTTAGTTGTGGTGTTCACTGGGGGGGGGGGGAGCTGCATACTTTATTTATTTATTTATTTATTTATTTATTTATTTATTTATTTATTTATTTTGGGAGGCCACATTCGGCAGTGCACAAGGGCTCTACTGGCTCTGCACTTAAGGGTTGTTCCTGGTGGTGCTTGGATGACAATATGGGATTCGAGACATGGAACCTAGGTTGGCCATATGCAAGGCAAATACCCTTCCCACTATACTATTGCTCTGGCCCATGGGGGGATGCATACTTTAGATGAGGTATTTACATATATCCAACTGGGTGACTGGGCTAGAACACACTATAATGGTGTGGGTTGTGGGGGTGGCCCCTCCGAGCTGCTGCCAGTGACCTAGGCACGTAGGTTGGCACTATGGATTGAATTTGTAACCTGCTTGCAAGCAAACACTTTTGTTTTGAGGCCACATCTGGTTGTTGCTCAGGGCTTACTCCTGGCTCTGTGCTCAGGGATCACTCCTGGCAGGCTTGGCAAACCATATGGGGTGCATTGAATCTGGGTTGTCTGTGTGCAAGGCAAATGCTACTCACTATGCTATTGCTCCAGCCTCAAAGTAGGCACTTTCATAGAGCCCTAACTCCCTGATAGAGAGTTTGGGAGGGGCTTCCCAAATGGTGCTCAGAGCCCAGGAACCCTTCTTAGTGAGTCCCTGCCATCAGGTAATTCAAAGCAAGGCCTCAAGGATGTGGGCTCCACAGTGCCACAGACCATCAGGGCCACCCTATTGTATTTGGGGCAAGAAAGGCACACCTGGTGATGCTCAGGGTCTCCAAAGCCAACCCCACAGATACTTGGGGTGTGGGAATTATGTGATGCTGGGACTCAAATCTGGTTCAAGCAGATGCAAAATACAAGCCCTAATCCCTGCTTTGCCTCTTCATTCCTTACCCCCATTTCGTGCTGTTTCAGTGGTGACTTGTTTTTATGGCCTCGTCTGAAAAAAAGGAGGAAAGAGCGTATGTGATACAAATGTTCTTAACTGCTCTTAACATGCAGTTAACCAGGACAAATCTCTACTTGAAGCTAATTCTTCATAGCCCGGTGGGGGAAATGGGAAACAGGGCTAGGACAGATATTTCCTCTTGTGCAAACCCCTGAACAGAGGGAGCCCTCTCATCCCAATTAGACAGACTCCCCCGGGACTGAGAACTTTCCACCAGCAGTTCCGTCTCTATGGCGATGCGCAGCTGCTGAAGCGAATGCAAGTGTGACACAGACCCTCCGCTGACCACGGGCACAGGGCCTGGGGCAGAAAACCGCTCAGAACCTTCTGGGAGCATCCCTTCTCCACTTGATCTGGAGTGTGCAGAGCCGCCAGGGGAACCCCACTTGCTCAGGAAAGCAGGAGCCCCACAGCGACAGGTGGCACATCCTGACCTCTGCCTGCAGCCACCGGGGCTGACTCCCACTGGAACTCCACTTCCTTTGCTGCTAAAGCGGCAGCCTTGGGGCACCCTCCAAGGGCATGAGTCAGGTGCAAAGAGTCCACTGGCCTCTGCACTCATGCAGCCTTTCAGCATCCCGGTGCAAATCACACTGCAGGGCAGCCGGAGGCGCCAAGGGAGGTAAGTCCTTTCCGCGGCTCAAAGCAGAACCAGGGGTTACAAACAGTGGGGTTCTGGGTTTGAATTTGATCTTCACCAAGGCGCCTCAGCTTTCTCTTTTTTTTAAATTTAAACACCATGATTACAAGGTTGTTCATAATAAAGTCTCACCCAGATAAAATTGATCATGATTAAGTTACAGTCATACAATGTATAACAACCGTTACCAGTGTGCATTTCTCATCACCAATGTCCAGTTTCCCTCTCACCTTCCCATATGTCCTCCTCTCTCTCTCTCTCTCTCTCTCTCTCTCTCTCTCTCTCTCTCTCTCTCTCTCTCTCTCTCTCTCTCTCTCTCCTCCCCATTTTCTTTTGTGACATTGTGGTTTGTCCTACTGCTAATGAAGGGGGTCCATGAATGTCTTTTTCATATTAGACTTTCTCTACTCTTTTGGGGGGTGGGGGTGGTTTTTTGGTCACACCCGCAGCGCTCAGGGGTTACTCCTGGCTCCACGCTCAGAAATTGCTCCTGGCAGGCTCCGGGGACCATATGGGATGCCGGGATTTGAACCAATGACCTTCTGCATGAAAGGCAAACGCCTTACCTCCATGCTATTTCTCCAGTCCTAGACCTTCTCTACTCTGTACTCTCTGCTCTTTGTGGCAAGCTACCCACCCCCAGTTCTTGAAAACTCACTTTTAAGGACCAGAGAGCTAAAAAAGGGGTTAAGGCACTTGCCTTTCCCATGGATGATAGTGGATCACTCTTCCAACACTGAAGAGGTGCCTTGAGTATTGTCTGGATCAAGCCCTGAACACAGCCAGATGTAAGCCCTGAACACCAGTGACTCCCT
>PVKC010028875.1:0-15293 GCA_004027635.1 Crocidura indochinensis
GTTCTTGTCTGCATTTTCAACTATATTTAAAGCACAAAATTATTTAGCCCTCCTATCCTTTAGCTAACATAAAATCAGAAATAAGTCCATTGATTTGTCAGATCAGAGGACTTGAGAACAGATTCTGTTTGTGATACACAGAATCTAATCATGATTTGTTGTTGGGAAGAGCATCTATAGCTTTCACTGTAATGAATAAAATATTAAGTGTCTTTTTTTTTTGCGTGTTGATTTTATAGCCTGCCATTTTACTATAAGTCTATTATTTCTAGGAGCTCGATCAGCGAATCTTTAAGGCTGTCTAAGTACAGTATAATGCCAGCCACAAAAAGAGCTTAATTTCTTTTCCTATCTGGATGACCTTAATACCTTTCTCTTGTCAAATGGTTATAGCAAGTACTTCCATGTCTATACTAGATAGTAACAGTGAGAATTAAATGTCTCTTCTTTTCTCACCTCAAGGTCAACTGGGTCTGGGGCATTCTTCACTGCTTCATAAAGCTCGGCACCATCTTGCAAAGCATGAATTTGCTGCCTTGTTAGTGTATGTGATGGTTTGCATCGTTTTGACGCTTTTTCTGGAGAAAATAATGACTATATAGCTAAACCACAAATTTAAGGAATATTGAAAGCTAGAAAACTAAACAAAAACATACAAATAATGGAGATTAAAAATATTTATTTACTGCAAGTTTTCTATAAAAATTTGAAACTTATGTATTCATAACTTGAAACACTATAAGACAAAAAAGATTTAAATAGTAAATTATGACTTAAGTAAATGATTTTATGGTTCAATCATGAAAAGAGAACAGGCAAGTGATAATTTTAAGCAAATCAAACACCAAGAATCTGGCTTTTCAACATATTAATAGAATCTAAAATAAAATAACACAGAAAAATCAACAAAAACACAGAACTTAAAATTATCAATAATAAAAGTGGTAGTAATTTAAAAAATGTAATTTCATGTATGTTAAGCATAAAATACAATATTTCTTATTAAAGCTGATGTCAGGAAAACAGATTCTAGCACTCGTTATAAAAATAGAAAAAATACAATAATAAAAATGCCAACATAGACAAATAGCTTAAGGAAAAATAATTAGATAGTTTTTGTCCTTGGTTATTTTCTAATAAGGACACTTTTTTTAAAAAGGACACTAAAAAATTTAGTAGTCAAGATTAAGAGGATATATATTTATATACACACACATATATATATATACACACACATATACACACACTTAAAACTGTTAAAAAGTCATGTTTTATTGCCTACTATAATTTTTTTTCTTTTTCTTTTTTTTTTTTGGCCACACCCATTTGATGCTCAGGGGTCACTCCTGGCTAAGTGCTCAGAAATTGCCCCTGGCTTGAGGGGACCATATAGGATGCCGGGGGAGCGAACCTCGGTCCTTTCTTTGCTAGCACTTGCAAGGCAGACACCTTACCTCTAGCGCCACCTCGCCGGCCCCACCTATTATAATTTTTAATTATCTAAAATCTTGGTGTGGTGAATAAAGTAATGGCTTCAGTATAATGTTTATTTGATTGCCTATGTATTTTTTGCAACCAGAAAAAAATAAACAGATTCATATTACAGAAAAACAATTATTACTCGAAAGAAAAATTTATTTACCTAATTATAAAAGCTAAAACTCTAGGGGCTGGAGTGACAGCATAGCGGTAAGGCATTTGACTTGCACGCACCAAGACAGGATGGACCCCGGTTTGAATCCCAGCATCCCAGTGACTTCTGAGCGCAGAGCCAGGAGTGCTGCCAGATGTGACCAAAAACCCAATAAATAAATAAATAAATAAATAAATAAATAAATAAATAAATAAATAAATAAATAAATAAAAGCAAGCTATAACTCTAACTTTCTTCTCATAAAACACAAAAACAATACTACACAAATAAAAATACTATTCTATTTTACCTTCATGCTCTTCAAATTCTGTTTGAATTTTAGTGAATAAAGCTTCTAATTTCTTTTGTTGGGCCTCTGCATATTTTGCTGCTTCCTTTTCTTCTTGTCTTTCACTGCGAAATATGTATAATCCAGATGATGTCTTCTCTACCCACTATGATGTATCAAAAAAAAAACATACTATGAGGCATCATGAAAAAACATGGTAGTGAGGACTCAAACTGTGTCAAAAGCAACACTTAATAAGTTTCAAGAAAGTACCATACCTGTATAGGATATACTCTTTGAATAATTACATCTATACAACCAACATTTCCTCCATCACTGAAAAGTGATGAGAGTGGAAGAGGAAATGGTCTAGGATCAGGAAAGAATCCAAGTTTGGTATACCATCGAGCAGGTCGAGTACTGTTAGCAGAAATCTAAACAAATTAATGAACAAAGTGATTTCAATATTCAATTCTCTTTCAGATGCAATAACATTTCTCATTCTTTTGAGGAAGCTTTAAATATAATCAGCAATAAAAATGGTGAAATGAAAAACATTTTGAACATTTTCATAAATCTTTTAAAAGTTTCATAAAACTAAGAAAAACAAGTAAACCTGTGCAAAAGAATATCTTCAAAATAAAGTATTTTAAAAAATTGTGTATTCTACAATTAAGTCAATATTATAGAGAAAATAAATTAAAGAGGCTTTAAATTTAAAGAGAATGAATTAAAATACCTTTTAAAACCTTAGATCTTCAAAAAATTTAAGGACAAAAAAGATGATGAGGGTAACAGATAAGATATTACCAACATTTTTGGGTTTTTTTGGGACTACAACTGGAGGTGCTCAGGGGTTACTCCTGGCTTTGAGTTCAGAAGTTGCTCCTGGCGGGCTTGGGAACCCAGGTTTTTCCTAGTTCATCTGTGTGGAAGGAAAATGCCTTATCGCTGTGCTGTCATTCTGGCCCCAATTACCAACATTTTTGAAGTTTAAGATTTTTGGGGCACTGAGCTAGAAAATAATCAATACAATAATCTGAGAATTATTACAAAAAAGTAGCACACATTCAAAAAGTGACTGATCTAGTACCTGGCACAATTTGAATGCTTTACATAATTTAACATTTAATCTTTCAAGTAGTTCTAAGACTCATTTTACAGATGACAAAACTGAAGCATAAGATAAACTACACATTATGCTCAAGATTACTCAACTAGCAAACTTGAATGAAGCCAGTATAAGAATAACTTTGAGAACACTCAGAAATTGGAGGTAATGAGTACTTTTGAAGGCATCAACATGAAATAAGTTCAGCTTAAATTGGAGAAATAATTGAAAATTTAAAGTAGGATAGTAAGATCTCAGACTTCTTCAATCCTATGCATGCATGCTTGTCCCTTGCACATACCAAAAAGAACACACACACACAGTTTACTTTGCAAGAGGTTAAATCACCTTATTTCCTGGATTCTGAAATACAGGCAAAACATGTCAGTTTGAGTTGCTGTATTAAAAAACAAAAACTCAAATTTACACTGGCTTTTTTTTTTTAACCTTAATAAATCTTCTCTGGCTTTCTCAAATATCCAGCACAACAATTCAGCTATTGGGAAACTCTGTCACAAAGTAATGAGTACATTTTCAAGAAATGTGACATAATGAACAGACATAAATTAAAAATAATTTTCTAGAACCTTCTCTTAAGTGAAACAAAAATTGATTTTTTTTTTTTTTAACCAACGACATATATTAAAATAGTTTACCTTCAACATAAGAGATTCTGGGGCTTCTAGAGGTGTGCAGGCATCAGGAGAACCCACCAATTCTGCTCCATGAATAATTATCTTTTGACCCACAGTCAATCTACCATCCTTCAAGAGAGCTAAGAGGGGAGGATCTAACTGCGCTTTAATAGCATACCATCCATCTGTAAGCTCAATAATGGTCACTACTTTGGTATCCACACTATTAGTTTTACTGTTGGAAGTATCAGATATATTTGTACTCGAAAGTATTCCAGAAACACAGAGAACAAGTGTTTTTGCAGCGGTGTCATCTCTTTCTGTTATCTTTTTTATAGCTGATCTTCTGTTCCTGTCAATTTCCATATCATACCTATAATAAAAATAAATATTCTAGGAATTTTAAGTCTAAAATTTTTCTGTGAAAAAAGACATTGTCTAACAAAGAATAAAAAATAATAGCTTTGGGGCAGGATAGAATGGAGGTAGTATGTTTGCCTTGCATGCAGAAGAATGGTGGCTCAAATCCTGGCATCCCATATGGTCCCCTGAGCTAGCCAGGAGCGATTTCTGAGTGTGGAGCCAGGAGTAATCCCTGAGCACTTCTGGGTGTGACTCAAAAAAAAAAAAAAAATAATAGCTATAAGAAATGCTTAGGAGCCTCTGCTCATATCAGCCAAATTCCTAGCAGAAAAATGTCCCATTTTATCTACTAAGCCCCAAAAGAAATAATGACTACCAGCTCTCTCCAATTTAGTTGCAGGTTGGTACCTCTGCAGCAGTCTCAAAATGGGTGGGGACAGATTCACCTTTCTGCCTGGATCACAGCAGCCCACAGTCACATCTTATACCCTCCAACAGAAAAGGCCCAGCCCTTACAACTGAACCTTATCAAACTAATGAACTACAAAATCTGTTTCAGATTTACAGATCCTGGAGCTAGCCACCCAGCAGCTGTAGAGTAGTGTCAGCCAACAGGACTTCAGGAATTCTGATGACAAAGTTACTTAGTAATCAATCAAGCTCAGTGAGCCTAAACTGTAACAAATAAGACTCAATTAGCACCAACCACAAGCCAGTAAATCGTTATACACATACTTTAACACCATGGAGAGATATAATTGATTTAAATTATACTTTGCTGACTAAGTTTTTATAATCCCATTTGCCTTCAAGTTGTAACAAACAATATGAAATACATTTGCTTGTGCCTACAAGGGGCCAGGCTAGGTTGGTAGGTGGGAAATTTGGGGACACTGGTAAAAGGAAGATCATATTGATGGTGATAGTGGTGTTTGAAAATTTAATGTCTGAAATGACTGTATTATGAACAACTCGGTAAATCATGTTGCTATAATACAAATTAAAATATAAAAATTAAGCCATGGAATAGTTGGTCTTATGTTTTGTTAGATGTATAAAATATGAAACTGATATTAAAGCTGCAAAAATAAATGGGACCGGAAAGATAGCACAGTGGTAGGGCATTTGCCTTACATGCAGCTGGTTCGAACAGACAGTGGTTCAAATCCCGGCATCCATATAGTCTCCCGTGCCTGCCCCCCCCCCCCCGCCAACATTATTATATAACATTTCAAACTTGCCTATATTTTAGTTGAAGCAGCACCCTTTCTGGATTTAAGCATCTATTAGCAAATTCTTCAGGAAAGGTAAATTCCATAGCTGCTAGTTTCCATATTATCCATTTATAGTGATTATAGACCCACATCCTTGAAATTAACTTTGGGTCCACACCTGGAGTGTCACACAGAGCCCTGAAAAAATTAAGGTAAGATATGAGAAGAAAAACAACTCACAGATAATTAAATTGATTTACATAACCACTACTTAGTTCAATATTAGTGTCTTAGATCATTTAATAAGCTTGAGTTAACAGTCAATACATAATTTCTGAATAATGACGTGACATATAAATTTTATTACAAAAATTCTAATGCACATATTGGCACAATTATTTCAACTTAAACATGATTATCTTTTGGCCAGAGCAATAGCAGAGCGGTAGGGTGTTTGCCTTGCACATGGCTTACCCAGGACGGACCTGAGTTCGATCCCCAGTGTCCCATATGGTCTTCTGAGCCAGGAGTAACCCCAGAGCGTCACTGGATGTGGACCCCCCCAAAAAAAAAAACACCTTAAAAAATCTCTCCCAGAAATATCTTTAATGTCATATAACTTGATTTTCCTTATTTAAAGAGATTTTACGAATGATCTAGGTTAATAGGTAGTCTTGCATGTAGCAGACCCTAGTATTAAATGATCCAGGACTGCTGGAGGTTTCCAGTTCCCCTAGCAGTGTCTTGGGGCCCAGTTAATTCTCAGCTCTGCAGGAAATGAGCAGTGTCTCATCTTCCGGTACTCACATTGAACTGCAGGTCTGCTTGGTCGAGCATTATTCAGAGACTTCCTTTTCTCCATCTCCCCCAACAATTCTCTTCTCAATAACTGGAATTTTTTTTTTACCTTTTCTCTGAAGCTCAATATACCTTTCTTTTCCATTTTACTACTAAGTTTTATTAGAAATGATTAATGGAGAACTTGCAAAAACTTTTGTTCTCCACTCTACAGACTCATCAGTACCATAATCTACAAAGTACTTCCGTCATTGGCACACTAAATCTCAACTTCCTTAGTTAGTCAGAAACTAATCTAAGAAATGGCATAACTCTCTCTCCTGACTTTTTTTCTCCCTTCATAAGCATGGGAGTTTCCCCTCATAAAAAAAAAAAAAAAAAAAAGGCAGTAAAAACAAATAACTCTCCAATCATTCTTTCTTCAGATACTCTTTTGTTTTTGGCAATTTCTGTAAAACTGGCCATATTCTCTCTTCAACTCCTCTTTTACAGCCTCTTATTAAATTTTGTCTGATAGAGCTTATCCCCACCAATTTACTAAATTATTTTTATTAAGGCATTTTATTTATTACGTTCTCTATTGTTAAATTCAACTGTTAAGTGTTACCTTAATTTACCTACTAATATTTACCTACTAATAGTAATAGCCATAAATAATCATCTCTAGTTTCAGTGCTTTGTTTTTCACTTGTTTTTATGATGCACCACACTCATTGGCATTTATATCTAACTTTCATTTTGCTCTTTAGCATCAAATTTTTTTTTTGTTTTGTTTTTGGGCCACACCCGGTGACGCTCAGGGGTTACTCCTGGCTATTCGTTCAGAAGTCGCTCCTGGCAGGCACGGGGGAATCACATGGGGAACCGGGGGATCAAACCGCTGTCTGTCCTAGGTTAGCGCAGGCACCTTACCTCCAGCGCCACCGCCCGGCCCCTCTTTAGCATCAAATTTTTTTTTTTGTTTGTTTTTGGGCCATACCTGGTGATGCTCAGAAGTCACTCCTGGCATGCACGGGGGACCATATGGGGAACCGGGGGATCGAACCGCGGTCCGTCCTAGGTTAGCGCAGGCACCTTATCTCCAGTGCCACCGCCCGGCCCCCAAGCATCAATTTTTTAATACAATTTTTATTTTTATTGTATTGGCTTACATATTGTTGACAGTAATATTATAGGTATATATTTACATAAAATCAAGGGGGTTCCTATCTCTGTTTTGTCCTTCCCACACCTCCATGTTGGTCCTACCTCCCATATCCTCCTCCCTCCCCACCCCAGGGCTGATAGTATATGTGGTCCCCGCTGTTCCCAGCTTACTACCTAGTAGTCTTGGTCTTGGTGCCTCCCTTATTCCCCCCTCTAACTGGGAGGCAGGACTAGCTAGCTAGTTCAAGTTATGTGGTTTTTGTTTGAAGAAAAGTAGTAAACTGGGGTAAAAGTCTAATATGCCAAAAATGGGTGGAATCTCTCATCGTAGGTTTGAGAGACGAAGGAGAAAAAGGTGAAACACCCAACAGTACAAAAAGAAGTGTCATATATCTAGTGAGCACGCCAGCGATGACAGGCACCACAATAAAAGCCATGGTCTTGAGTTAACAAATATGGTAGAGCACATAACGAAAGAAATGAAGAAAAATAACATATAACTATAAATGGGTACAATAATTTCAATACCCACTCCAAGACAAAGAAGTTGACAAAAATTAGATAGGTAAATAAAAATAAGAAAAAAATAATAATTCAAAATGAAGATAAAAAAATAATATATAAAGAAAAATGTTTTGTGCTTTTTGCCTTTTTTTCCCCTCCTGTACTGGCACAGTAAATACTGGGGTCATTCGAAAAGGAATTCACTTGGCCTAAGCATTGTAGGGTTTCTCCACCCTTGAAGTATATTGTCACGGGATTAACTATAGGCTCCGGTCAGGTTCATTTACTATCCCGGTGGTACTTCCGTGGTGTTTGGAAGACTTCTACTCCATCCTGGGTGATGACATCAGACCTCTGTATCTAGAGATCTCAGTATCTGCACAGGTCTGGGAGTGGGACTTATGATGAAGTCTTTCTTTGTGGTTCTAGAAGTTCTGTACCCCAGTGTCATTTTAATCCATTTTCTGTGGTTAGTGGTCTCGATCTTTGCACTGATCCTAGTATGGAACCTAGGATAGCATCTTTCATTGTGTTTCCAGAAGCCCCTTTCTGTTGGAATTGTCTCTGCCAGACCTTTGGAATTGGGTAGCATCATTTTTTTTTTGTGTGTGTGGTTTTTGGGTCACACCCGGCAGCGCTCAGGGGTTACTCCTGGCTCCATGCTCAGAAATTGCTCCTGGCAGGCACGGGGGACCATATGGGGCACCGGTATTCGAACCGATGACCTTTTGCATGAGAGGCAAATGCGTTACCTCCCTGCTATCACACGGGCCCGGGTAGCATCAATTTTTATGGGTTAAATCCCAACTACACATGATAGCTTTCAAGCTATTTTTCATCTATTAATTTACTTATGAATTCTATATTTTGTTGGTGGGGGCTACCCCCAGTAGTTATAAGGAGTTATTCCCGGTTCTGCACTCAGGAATCATTCTGGGCAAGCTTTCAAAAATGTCAAATCAGGGCTGGAGCAATAGCATAGTAGTATGTGCCTTGCATGTGGTGGACTGGGTTTGATCCCCTGTATCCCATATGGACCAGAGAGTCTGTCAGGAGTGATTTCTCAGAGCAAAGCCAGGAGTAACCTTTGAGCACTGCCAGGTATGGCCCAACACCCCACCAAAGTCAAATTATGTCAGCCCTCTGATAATGTACACAGAATAAAAAGTTGGAATAGAAAGGTCTGTAGCATTTTACCTATCTTCCCTATTCTACCACTATATTTTCCACTCCAAATGCACTAATTTTTTCCCCCTCAGATCCCTCAAATAAGTATGTTCCCTCAGTCTACGTCCTCCATATGATTCCAGACTCCTCCACTAGAATATGTCACTTATTTGGGAATTTATATTTAATATATCACTTATTTCATTATTCCTAAAATCCAGACTAGTACCTTTCACATAGTAGTATGTTAAAAAAGTAATCTGGGGGCCCGGGAGATAGCATGGAGGTAAGGCGTTTGCCTTTCATGCAAAAGGTCATCGGTTCGAATCCCGGTGCCCCATATGGTGCCCCGTGCCTGCCAGGAACAATTTCTGAGCATGGAGCCAGGAGTAACCCCTGAGCGCTGCCGGGTGTGAGCCAAAAACCAAAAAAAAAAAAAAAAAAAAAAAAAAAAAAAAAAAAAAAAAAAAAAAAAAAAAAAAAAAAAAAAAAAAAAAGTAATCTGAATGATAAAAAAAACTGCAGTAAGTTCAGAATTCAAGCATTATAATTATAGGGTAATTATCAAGTGCTCTACTAATACAAGGAAAAATACTTTTGTTGCGCTGGGAATGGAACCCAGTGTTTCTCACATGCAAGATGTATACTGAACTATATCTGGTCAATTCAAGAAAATAACACAACTACTCACTAAACTTTTGCTACTTAACTGATAGATAACAATTATGAGAAAAATGCAAAATGAAATTTTGTTTAAATTTGTTTAAAATACTGCAAAAATATTAAACATCTAAGGTAAAATGCTTTATTTCTTTCTCTCTCTTTTTTTTTAGGGGGGTTTTGGGGCCACATCCAGCAGCCTTCAGAGGTTACTCCTGGTTCTGTGCTTGGGGGACCATATGGAAAGTTGGGATTGAACTGAGTTGGCCCAGGTCAGCCACTAGCAAAGCAAATTGCCTTACTTGCTGTGTTATCACTCCAGCCCTCTATATTGCTCTTCTTAAAACCATTTTGGAAAGATCTGTATACTATTAGTTTTGGTGTTGCTTTGTGTTTGCATTTTGGGACACACCTGGTGGTACTCAGGGTTAATCTGGCTCAACACTCAGGAATCACTCCTGGTGGTGCTTGGGGATCATATGGGATGCCTGGGACTATTGCTTTGCCCCAGAGATAAAATATTGAAGGATACTGCAGAAAGTTTCAATCTTGTCTTTGTCACAAGATAGTACATTTCTGATAGCCAAAAATCTGAATATGTTTAGACATGTAAAACGTTTTTTTTTTTTTTTTTTTTGGCTCACACCTGGCAGTGCTCGGACTCATTCCTGGCTTTATATTCTCTCCCACACAAACAAAATCAAAGAATTTTTTTTTCTTTTCAGTGCCAGACATAAAACCCAGGCACTCACACAAGCAACCCATATTCCCAGTCCTCAAAACAGTTGAAGTTCCAAGGCATTAAAATTTACTCATTATTACTGATTTGCATATGAATTTTTCTAATTATTTGTATTTATTAAAATACAACGTAAATTAAGTATGTATTTCTGAAACCGCTAAATCAAACTTATTGTAAATGTACTGTAAAATTATTGTAAATGCAGGATAAAATATTCTCTCTCTTTTTTTTTTTTTTGGTTTTTGGGTCACACCCAGCAGTGCTCAGGGGTTATTCCTGGCTCCATGCTCAGAAATTGCTCCTGGCAAGCACGGGGGACTATATGGGACGCCAGGGTTCGAACCGATGACCTTCTGCATGAAAGGCAAATGCCTTACCTCTATGCTATCTCTCCAGGCCCAAAATATTCTCAACTTAAGTAAAACCAATTCATTAATCCCACCACAAACTAAACCTCATTTTCCCAAAGATTTCAACAGAATGTAAACTGAATGATGCACCTTAATATGTACAATGAAATACAATTATTTATAGTTTTAAGTTTAAGAGCAATCATGAAAGAAATAAGAGGGATTTGTGAGAAGAGAGATGATGAAATATATACATGTTAACAATTCTTTTTGCATAGATATAATACCTATAAAATTCTTCTTTTCCAGCCTTTTCATCGTTGGAGGGTACGAGGTATCCACCATCAGCCAACTGTATTCCTTTTCCAGCCCATAAATCTTTCTTGCCAAAATAATCCTGAATGTGAAACTGAAAAGACTCTGCGTTTTTGCTATTAATTTTTAGGCAATGTTTAGAAACGCCAAACATATACAGCTGCATAAAATAAATTTGAAAAATCTGATGAGAATAAAACAAAACAAGAACATTTCAAAGAATAAAAATAACTGTAAGTCCAAATTGAAGTAACCAAAGTTTTAAAATACTAAAACATTCATTATAAATAATAGGTTTTTGTTTTGTTGTTTTTGGGTCAGACCTGGCTGTGCTCAGAGATCACCACTATTGGTGAAGTGTGGGGACCACAAGTGTTGCCAGGGATCAAATCTGGCTACATGCAATGCAAACATCTTACCCACTGTTCTATATCTACAGCCCACCACAATTGTTTTAACTTACTATTAGCTAGCTAAACATTTAACACAAATGACTCATACACTCTAGAGTCTGTTGTACTTTCTTCAGACTTGGAGTTGCACTCCTTGTTTTAGAATTGTTCTTCCATTTTCTTTCTTTTTTTTTTTTTTTTTTGGTTTTTTGGGTCACACCCGGCAGTGCTCAGAGGTTACTCCTGGCTCCATGCTCAGAAATTGGTCCTGGTAGGCACGGGGGACCATATGGGGCACTGGGATTCGAACCGATGACCTTTTGCATGAAAGGTAAACGCCTTACCTCCATGCTATCTCCCAGGCCCCGTTCTTCCATTTTCTAATTAAGTAACTTTTGGGCATTTTTAATAGTCTGTACTTGTTTTGCTTTTTTTTAAAATCAGAACATTCCTTTATTTCATGTTCAAATCAAATATTTTTACAGCAAATACCAATCCACTCATCATATTTGGTTTTTACATGTTAAGACCAAATACAAGTTAGACTGTTTGAGACCAGAAAAATTTGCCAGTTTCAATAGTCTGATGAAACAAATAGCATTCCCTATGATTACAAAAGTTCTAGTCACTGACTGTGGTTATAAATACCAAACTTATATCACTGTTTTGATATAACTTTTAACCATTCAACCCTCCAACTTTTAATCTTTCACACTTCTGATATAATGAGCCTTTTTTTCCCCTTTAATTAAACATCTTCATTACATATATGACTGTGATTACGTTTTGGTCATGTAAAGAACACCCCCTTCACCAGTGCAACATTCCCACCTGCAATGTCCCAAATCTCCCTCCCTCCAAACCCACCCCCACCTGTACTCCAGAC
Organism: Crocidura indochinensis; assembly: GCA_004027635.1. Taxonomy (NCBI): domain Eukaryota; kingdom Metazoa; phylum Chordata; class Mammalia; order Eulipotyphla; family Soricidae; genus Crocidura; species Crocidura indochinensis. Next base: position 12,206 of record PVKC010028875.1, read on the forward strand.
AGGTTTTCCAGTTCTCTCATTCATTCACATGATTATGGTAGTTCTCTGTGTAGTTATTTCTATAACTGCACTCACCACTCTTTGTGGTGAGCTTCATGAAGTGAGCTGGAAGTTCCAGCCCTCCTCTCATTGTCTGAGGATTGTTGCAAAACTGACTTTTATTTTTCTTAAACCCATAGATGAGTGAGACTATTCTGCATCTCTCTCTCTCTCTCCCTCTGACTTATTTCACTCAGCATGGTAGATTCCATGTACATCCATGAATAGGAATAGTCTGTACTTCAACATTTCTAAAGTAATGGACAAATTAATGGCGAACAAATTAAGGTGCTTATGAATATATATATATATATTATATATATTAAGTGTTTGAAAGAGTGTCAAATAGAAAATACTTAATAAATACTATAATCACTTTTATTTCTGGGGCTGGAGCTATAGCATATTAGGCAGAGCATTTATTTTGCATGTGGCCAGCCTGGGTTTGATTCCCAACAACCCATATGGTCCTTCTGCCCCTCCGGAAGAGACCCGAGTAAAGAGCACAGAGTAAGCCTTGAACAATTCTTAGTGTGCCCTCCCAAATATCAATAATATTTCTAATTCTCCATTATCTAAAATTCTAGCTAGAATATTAGCAGTTTATAAGACTTAAATATACGCAGGCTAAGATATGAGTAATTCATGTATTAAATTCATTAAGACTACTTTCCACTAAGAGTTAGTTGGGAGCATTTATAGTAATGTAATGACTATGGTTTGAAGGGAAGAGAGAAACTTTAATTTTGAAACACAAATTACTTGGCAGAATAAAGCAGCAGAGAAAGAGGAGCTAAAGGCACCACTTGTGGGATCATTAGGAAGCATTATTTCATTCATACAACTTTGCAGTAATTTGTTCATTTTTTAAAGAAAATAATTTGGAGATACTAGGTAATCAAATTCCACTAATAAAAGCTATTAGTATTCTAGACAAAAACTTACCTCTTTATGGGAATATGCAGAAGGAACTCGACCTCCTACTGCGACTTTCAGAGAAACTCTAGGCAAAGTGGATGCTTTTGTAAGATACAGACTGCCTGGCTGTGGGAAAATATTTTGCCTTTGTTTCTCTTTTATTCGCATATCCTGCATATCTCTGGCTTTTTGAAGATGTGCAACTGAATCTATTAAAGAATAAATGACAAAAAAAAGTTATAAAATTGAAACTAATATGAATAAATACACTTAATCTTAGTCAAAAGGTTAAGATCTATAATGAATATAAAGAGGATGCAACATAGGGGCATATGTGGTGGTGGTGGCGAGGTGAATTGACCTGTGTGTACACTATGTCAACACCTTTGTAACACACTATCTTAACTATAATAGATTTATTTTTGATTTGTGATTCATACTCAGTAGTGCTCATGCTGACTTCTGACTTTGTGCTCAGGGATCGGTCTTGGCCGGACTTGGGGAACTATATAGGGTTTTAGGAACTGAACCTAGGTTGGCTGTGAGTAAGGCAAGTGTCCTGTCCACTTAATTATTATTATGGTTCATAAAATACTTTTTGAAAAATCAAAAACTTCAAAAACAATTTTTCACTTGATAGTACTCAGGAGTTATTCCTAGCTCTGTAGTCAGGAATTTCTCCTGAATGGTATGTGGGAGGTGGGGGTGGGGGAAGGCAAAGGAGATGCCATTGGAGATGTATTGGTGTTGGCTGCATGCAAGGAAAATGCCCTACTGGCTGAGCTATTGCTCTGGTTCCAATCTTTTTAAAATCACCTATCATTTCATCCTAAAGTCCTCAGGGTTACAAAAATTTATAGTTATTTAAAAATATATTAATATAATATATAATAATCATATATATATATTAAATTTCAAGCTCTAAAGGAAATAAACACCCTAATAAAATATAATAGAATCCTTACATTGTATGTATAGTAGTTTTTTCGGGTGTGGTGGGATGCATTGCAATGCACCTGTCAATGCTCACAATCCTGACAATGCTCAGGGGTTACACCTGGCAGTACTCAGGATGGATGTCAGGGATTAAAACAGGATTGGCTTTGTGCAAGGGAAATGCCCTACATGCTATACTATAGCTCTGACCTTTAATATCTTCTTTTGAACTAAAAAAGTTTATTATATCTATGTTCAAAACATTAGATTTAGACCAAATCCTTATGCATAAAAGTATAAAGCATTAATAAGTTTTTAAGTAATAATTATCATAAAAAGGAGGAATCCTGAAGGTATTACTTTTTACAATAAACATCTAACTAAAAGACAAAAGTTTCACACCAATTTTAACTCGATACCTATATGATCTTTCTCAGACTTAAATGAAAACTTAGTTGCTGTTAGACTGAAATTATTCATGTCCAAGCACTGAATTTCACTATCATTATAATTATTTTCATTACCACCAGTATCATGTTCCTCTATATTTTTTGGTTTGTATCTATTTTTCTCCAAAGTAGTATTTTTGGTAGCACACTGTTCATCTCTGTGAAAATGTGGTTTTGTTTTAAAAGGTGGAGCAAAGACTTTCATCTGTTTGGTGGTGGTAACTGATTGTCTTTTATTTTCATTTTTTGTGGCAGAAACTTCATAAAATGGCTTCTCTGAACTGCTTGAAGACTTTTCCAATGTTAGCTTAAATTCATAAAACTGAGATTTAGACATAAGTTCTTGACCAGGTGCAGTAAAATTTGGACTCTGTTTTTCTTGCCGTTTCTTAGTCGCACTAAAACAGGAAAAAAGTATTTGATTATTTGAGAGTAAGTGTGCATATATATCAATACTTTGGGATATGCATTTTACTTCTATTTTTGAGAGGCTTCCCAAGCAGTGCTCAGGAGTTTTAAGCCAATTAGGCTGGTGGGCAATGCAAAAACTCTTTACATATTTTGCTTTCCATTGACTAATCTTAAAAGTATTTTTTTGGTAGGAGAGGGAAGGTTGTTCCATGAGCCAGAGAAATAGCAAAGAGGTTGGGCATTTGCATTGCACATGCCAACCCATGATAGAGTGTTTCAATTCCCAGAATCCCATATGGTTACCTGAGCCTGCCAGGAATGATTTCTTTTTTTTT
>PVKC010028876.1:0-15282 GCA_004027635.1 Crocidura indochinensis
TTTTTTTTGGTTTTTTGGGTCACACCCGGCAGCGCTCAGGGGTTACTCCTGGCTCCATGCTCAGAAATTGCTCCTGGCAGGCACGGGGGACCATATGGGGCACCGGGATTTGAACCGATGACCTTTTGCATGAAAGGCAAACGCCTACCTCCATGCTATCTCCCAGGCCCCGGAATATTTTCTTTTCTTATCAAGGCTCAGAACTCTGTGATCTTCCCTTTTATTGCCCTTGTCTAAAAATTAGCTGTTTATATTCCACAATGAACCTGAAAATAAGTTCCATTTTCACTATAACCTTTCAGTACTTTTTTTTTTGTAATTAACTAATCTAATTCACATGAGAGAGAAGTGCAGTCTTTTCAGTTTTGTCTTGTTTTACTTTGGGCCACACCCATAGGTGATCAGAGTTTACTTCTGACTCAGTGCTCAGGGATCACTCCTTGAGGTGCTTATATAGCCATATGAGGTACCAAGGATCAAACCCAAGTCATTTGAGAGGAAGGCAAGCACATTACCTGCTGTACTATTTCCTCAGGAAGTGCAAAATTTATTTACAACTTAGGTTAGAGCAATGGTCTTGGGAAAGTTAAGCTGACTGAAAAAATGACAAGACAATTGTGATGTTCATTTATTTTGTGTGTTCATATTTCTAAAGTTTTCTTACAAGACCATCTGTGAGCAATAGAATAATAGGCTGACTAAGAGACACAGAGCATCTTTATTATTTTGAGTCAGAGTTTCCCGTTACTCAACCATGAAATTTGTTTCTCTCTGAGCAATATAAAATTAAGTAGTTAGGGCCATGTAGTACAGTGATTTAATCCAATCTTTTTACATCTCCCCATATTAAGTTGAAGGTAAACATGAAATTATTTTAATTTCAGATCACTAAATATTCTTATGGAACCCAACCCCTAAACAAAATTATGCCAAAATACAGTTTTGAATCCAAAGGTCCTAATAAGTAAAAACAAGGAATTTACCATCTTTGACACTTGTGACTTTTTCTTTGTCTTAAACCAAAATTACTGTAATTGGGTGAATAAGTGAATGCGGTCAAAGAATGTAATAAATTAACCCTTCAGCCATACCAAAAAATCACTGATAATTTGCTTTTTATAAAAAGATTTATTTTAGGAGCCCATAAAATAGTCCAAAATACTGGGGCACATTCTAGTATGTAAAATATTCCAAGTTTAATCTCAGGTGGCACCAACATTAAGTCTCCTGGTCTAATGGGCAAAGTAGCACTAAAAGTAGTCCCCAGTTCCTTGAGCACCATTTGAGAAGATTCCCTCAAAAGACTTAATTTGTCAAGTGAGCATATGTATAAATATAAAAATGAAAGACACATAACTATAAATGATAGCATATATGTATTTATTCAACAAATATTATGATACCTACTTAGCTTGGGGAAACTTACTACATTGTAAAAGAAATAATCATACATACAATTATAATATTAAATTCATAGAAAGAATGAAAAGGGTCAAGTATAGGGAAAAGGGGTGGGGATCCAAAAGAAGCTTTTGAAGGAATAATGTGGAAGGTACGACATTAATTCAGATTGGTGAAGGATACTGGAAAGTGTTCTAACAAGCCGAACAGCAGATAGAAAGTTCCAGAGCAAGAAAAGCCTCTAGGCCTTATACTCTGGGAAAAATTAAGATTCAAGTCTGACTTGAAGAGGTTAATGATTTGGGGTGTTTCCTCAGGAAAGGATATTGCCCCTCCTTGGTAATTATTCCCTTAGTGAGCCTGAGCAACTAGAGGCCATCTCTATATTTTTCATACTGTCCCATATTCAGCGACTTGCAGTCAATTTGATAGTTCTATCTGGGTTTGGGTTTTGTTTTGTTTTTGTGTTTTTGCATTTTATTATTAAATCCTCAAAAAGTGTGTGCTTTAGAAATATTTAGTAAAAAAATAAATGGTTCACAAGGCCATAGTCCATAGGACTGTACATCAAAACGACTTACAACAATAAGTATTCCAGATCCTAAACCTTTATTTCTGGTTCTATTTCACCCTGTATCATAGTTTGACTTTGTACAGCATATATTTTCATCTAGAGGTATCCGCTTTCCCCAGAGACACCTAGCACTGGAGGTATTTTTAATTGTTAAGATTTAGGGAATGCTGGGCCGGAGCAGTGGTGCTCGAGGTAAGGCGTCTGCTAGCCTAGGACACACCGCAGTTTGATCTCCCGGTGTCCCTTATGGTCCCCCAAGCCAGGAGCGATTTCTGAGCACATAGCCAGGAGTAGTCCCTGAATGTCAACAGGTGTGGCCCGAAAAATAATTTAGGGAATGCTACTGGTGTTTAAGTGGGTATAGGACAGGATGCTGTCAGTCATCCAACAGCATTGAGGACAGAACTCCCATCCTTAACCCCAACAATTACTAAGCATTATTTGGTCCAAAATGCCAGTAGCTGAGAACTTTAGGAAAAAGTCGGGGAGCTGTTAGTTTCAGTTCCCCATAATAGACTGTGATTATCCTTAGTTAAACTTTATAGAAATCCTTGTATATATCCTTTTCCTCACTTAGCCAAGCAATGTTCCAACATGCAGTTTTATTTCATTCGTTTTTTATTTGTTTAATAAACAGACTGCAGCCTGGAGGGGGAAAAATATTCCAACAGTGAGGTAAGATGAAAGCTCTTAGTAACCCGTTTGACTTAGCTGAATAGTAGGAAGCAAACTCTTCCATCAGGAAGTGAGCTGTAGAAACAGAAATGAGCTTGCAGTTCATAGGATTTTAAACACTCTTGTTCAAAACACATGTAAATTGGATCAATAAGTAGCCTGAAAGAGATTGAAGACATTTCCATTGTCAGGTATCTTTGCTAGAAAATCTGAGATTTTATTTTCTTCTTTTTTATTTTCCTCTGTTTTTAAGTGAAACATGAATTTTTAAGTGAACTAAACTTACTTAGAAATATGTGAGAGGAAAGAAAAAAGAAAGTACATGTTCAAGAAAGAAAACAGGTTTTTATAGAGTGGAAAAATTAAGTAGACAGGCAAGTAAGATACATGTTTAAGGAAGAACATGGGCTTCAAGAGCAAGACTGTTTTCTTTAGTGTGGTAACTATTCATATTTGTCCCATGACACACCCAAAGTTTGAAGAACAGAAAGCTCTCATGGGTAAATGCTGAATTACATGAGCTAGTGGCACCTTTATATAATCCATATGATCCTATGTTTAGATGCAATAGGGTTTTCTATGCATTAAATAATGAAGATAACATCACTATGGGAAGATAACTGTCAACACTTCAAAAGGCTGTAGTTATTTGTCCTCTAGAATAGCAAACATAAGTGTCTCCCCTCCCTGTTCAAGTTAAGCAATTCAATCTCAATGGCCCTAACACTGGCCTTGGAGTAGGCCCTGGAGTAAAAAATGCTCACAGTTTTCGGTCATTTGTTTGGTGCCATTCAGCATCCAACAAGTGCCACTAAATCAATACCAGTAGCCTGAAGGTTTTTAAAAGGAACTAAAAGATATACAGCCTACTTGTACCTAGTCATGCATGTAAGGTGCTTCTTTTGGGGAGTGTAGAGGGGCATCACCAAGGATTCTAGATGTTACTTCTGGCTCTCCACTTAGGAATTACCCTGAAGGTGCTTGGGGGATCAAACACAGCTTGTCCAGAAATCAAACCTAGGGTTGCAGCATGTAATGCAAGTGCCCTACGCGCTGTACTATCACTATAACCCCAGCAAGGTGCTTCTTATGATAATTAGCATGTGAGGCACTATGGACAGAAAACATGGTTTCTAGCTCCTGAAGGAGGCCAGGCTCACCAAATGTAGTTTAAGTTTCCTACTTGGGATCCCCATAACAAAGGACAGAGAACCCAGTCAAGATGATATGGACATATTCTGATACTCACACCTCAAAAATTATCTAATAATTAAAAATAAATTTTAATAACTTCAGAGGGATATGAAGTCACTTACTTGGACTATTTTAAGAAATCTTACAAGCCAGATAGTTTAAAGCAACATAAACTTACAGTCTGATACAGGTCATGCTCAAACCCTTTTGTCTTTTTTTGTTTCTGGTGATTTGTTTACATTGTTTGACTTAATTCTTATTATTTGGCCTTCTGTCCCAAAATCTTCATATTGGCATCTTCCTATGATGCCCCCCCATATTGGTTGAAGGGCTCACTCCATCCATTATGACCTCCTCCTAATTATACTGCAAGGCCCTAGACAAGATCCTATGTTGGCTTGAGGCTTCAGACCTTAAGACTTTTTTGAGGCTAGCACAATTCAATTAATTATAGAATATAAACACAAGGGGGCCAGAGTGATAATAGTACAATGGGTAGGGCATTTGCCTTGCATATGGAGGATCCATGTTGCAGCCCCAGCATGTCACATGATCATTAGGACCCCACTAGGTTTCTAAATGCAGAGCCAGAAGTAACCCTGATACCACTAAGTGTGACCAAAACAAAAACCTTATTATTTAAAAACCAATCATTTAGGTTTAACAGAAGGTCATTGAGCTTAAATTTTCAAAAAGTAGTATGAAACCTATGTTAAGCTATACCCCCTCCTAAGACAAAAGGTAGAAAGAACTTGTGGTTGCTTTTGAATTAAAGGAAAGAGATAATAAGTTAAGAAGTATTTCAACAAAGGCAAAAGATGCTGTTTTGGATATTGGTGTTATTTCCTGTTACATCCAGGTTCTCAGTCAGTTGGGTTTCTATTTCCCCTAGGCATATTTGGTAGTTGTGTGGCTTGTGTTTATAATAAACTCCAGAAGGTTGATGTACTCTCTAGGGTGACCTAATCCATATTGTTTAATGGCAGCACTCAATATAAGATCTCAGTGGCATGAAGCAATTTTAAGAATGCCAAGATATGGGCCCGGGAGATAGCATGGAGGTAAGGCGTTTGCCTTTCATGCAAAAGGTCATCGGTTCGAATCCCGGTGCCCCATATGGTCCCCCGTGCCCGCCAGGAGCAATTTCTGAGCATGGAGCCAGGAGTAACCCCTGAGTACTGCCGGGTGTGACCCAAAAAACGAAAAAAAAAAAGAATGCCAAGATATCTCCTTTATTCTCCCAACATAGTTCTGAAATTGCTGGCATTTCGCACACTTAAACTTGATTGGGGTGCCAGAAGTGTTTATGTAGCACTGATACTTTTTCCAGCCACTATCCAAAACTTTTTCTTTAAGTTAGTTATTTAGAACAATTCTATGAAGGATCATTATATTGCTATTATATCCAAGTTTTATAGATGAGAGAGGCTTAATAGCTTCTGTAGGTAACAGCAAAATTGGGATTAAATGTCACCCCCACCATACTTTAAACTCTACCATATTGCTTTATAAAGTAGATAAAAACAGAAGCTACCGTATATGCTCAGATCTGTTGCCATATTGCTCAGGTCATTCTACCTAGCAGAAAGATATCTAAGGCAACTTCTCTTTATTCTTCCAAGACCACTTCAAAGTGGGGAGGATAAAAGGAGTATGCTTTAAACCTACCCTCAAAATTAATCCATTTCAGCATCTAAGAACCTGCAATATTTCTTGAATATACAAAGATTTACAACCACACAAAAATTGAATAAAATAAGGGAAAGCACAATGCTATTGGAAACTTGGACAATTAGAGATGCCATTGCAATCTGGTAACCAGTGGTCGATAGAATGACTAAGGAGCCTTGATTAGCTGGAAGTTGGACTGTTGGGAGGAAGTTTGATGCTGAGTGTTGAAAGTTGACAGTAGTAATAGCTGTGAAATCCTCTGGAATTGACTCAACTTTTCCTGGGGGAAAGAGTTATTGGTGAGATCAAGGTCTGGATTTATCCACAAACTGACTATAACCTCCCTGAGACTCAACAATAGGGCAAAAAAGCAGGATGTGGCATGGCCACATGATGTATAGAATATGCTAGCTTGGAAATTTGTGTTTTCCCAAAACCTCTGGAAAAGTCGCCTGCCTCAAGATACTCCTGCCACATGGGTGCTTAAAGACCCTTAATGTTACAGGAAGACTAATCAGATATAATGCTTTACTCTGTACATCCTCTGCACAATTCATTGCCAAGAAAAACTCATGGTCACTTCAATTCACTCCATAGTACACATAACAATCATCAGTTGTTTAACAATATTTTTCAACGAATACTTATAGATGGTCCCCAAAATTTTAGTGCCTAATAACATCATTAAGATGTACTGACGCACTATTGTGCTCTGTGCTGGCAGTTACATCTTATGTTGCATGTTTACTCTGTCTCTGTCTCGTGATAGCAGCTTTTCTTCTTTGTACTTACCTTAATTCTTTATAATTTAGTTCATAATAACTTCTACATGTACCAAATCTGCTACTAATGTTGTCATAAAAGACCACTCGCAAATGACTGCCCTAGAAATAATTAAAAGTCATGATGAACAAGAAAGTGAATATCACTGATTCGTATTATTCTCCAGTGAAGCATGCTCCAAGCTCCAAGCCTGAAGAACAAGAATAAAGTGACAGAGACTGTTTAGGAATCTATTTCAAGAAGGGGCTCAAACAGAAATAGAGAAACTTTAATAACTTAAATTAAACATCAGACACTAAAGTGTATCAACCACTATACCATGGCAATAATAACCAAAGCAAAGTGTGTCTGTTCAGATATTTGCCTGATAACAAAATTGCCCAAGGTTACCTTTCTCAGAATGCTTCCCCTTCTCTCTCTCTCTCTCTCTCTCTCTCTCTCTCTCTCTCTCTCTCTCTCTCTCTCTCTCTCTCTCCCTCTTTTGAAATCTTTAAGCACCATGATTACAAGCATGATTGCAGTTGGGTTTCAGTCATAAGCAGAACTTCCCTTCCCCAGTGCAACATTCCCATAACTGTAAACTATATTTCTAGGCTTCCTTTCCTATATTAAACACACACAAGAACGTGAAGAGTCTAGAGACATCAAGGAACAAAATCCCTTTACATTATTCTATTCAAGGGTTCTGGGGATTGCTGCTTCTTCTTCCAGTCTTGCTTTCTCTTCAAGGTCTCTCCTCACATATTCCTGTGAACAGTGCCTGCTTCCAGCCAGACTACTCAGTTAATTCCTCAGCTCATTGGCAGCAAAACCCAACTGAGTAAAAATATTTTGTGCTAAATATTTTCTAAATAATTTTTCTTAAAGGAGAAGACTACTGACTTTGAATTGCTCCCTTCTCCTTTTCCATGGGACTTTTTCATGCTGCCACATCACCTAACTGACTACCAACTCTCCACTATATCTTGAGTTCAGAATGAAGGTGGTCTTTTCTAGAGAAAAATAACATCATCTGAAACAAAAAAGGGGAAACAAAAAATAGAAAAATAAAAGCATACCTGCAATCCCAAGCAATAAATACATGAAATAGGATGATCATTAGTGAGTTATGTTTATCTAAATTTCTTCGATGCATATTTACAGCTCCTTTAACATACATTTATTGAATAACTACATACTTACAAATTAATGTTTGCATTGTACTTAGCATCTGTAGAGGGTAATATCAAGACAGATGCAATATTGTGGAGCATTCCAAAATATGTACAGCTGATACATACCCATCCTAAGTCAATTTTGATTCAGTTATTTCTTAACTACACTGTATTTCCTTAGTGGGGGGTGAAAGACTTTCACCTTTATTTTGATATTCTAGAACTTCAGAAGCTGTGAAGAAAAGTAAATGAGTGAAATATTGCACCCAATGGGCAAAACATCCTAGTTGAGACTTCTTTTTTTTTGCTTTACATTTATCTATTAATATCTTTATTTAAGCACCATGGTTACAAACATGTTTGTAGTTGGGTTTCAATCATTAAAAAAATATTTACCAGTGTAACCTTCCTAGTGAGACTTCTGTCCAAGAAGCCAAGAAGCAGCAAGAGGGAGAGTAGGCCAGAGGCTCTGAAGTCCAGATTAGGCCAAAGAGTGTAAAATCCTTCCATCCTATCCCTGTGTGTGTGTGTGTGTGTACATGAATGCTCATAGCAGCTTTAAATTCTTTTTTTTATTTTTAGATTTTTTTTAAATTTACTTTATTTAACCAAGCTTGTTTAAACAAACAAGCTTGTTCATAATACATTTTCTTCCACATACAAAATTGCTCATGGTTAATTTCAGTCATACAATGTATAATACACTTTATCAATGCATGTTTCCTGCCAACAATGTCTCCAGTTTTTCTCCTGTCCTTTCCTTACCTCTCCCTTGACTATGACATTTTTCTTCCCTTCTCTATCTCTCTCATTCCTTTATAGACACTGTTTTTCAATATTGTTACCAAGGGGCATCATGTATATGGCTTGATCCCATTCAGCACCCAAATTTTGTACAGAGTGATCATTTCCAGCTATCATCATCATAGTGGTCCCTTCTCTGCCCTAACTGCACACCCTGTTTCATACTATGGACTTATCTATTGTCAGCTCAGTCATCTTCTCTTACACATAGGATGAATCTCCCCACCTACCCTCTTTCAGCTTGAAAATGATTAGCAATGTAACCCTTTCCCACCTTTCTCACTGAGAGGCACCCCCCTATGTGCTGCCAGATGAAATAGCCCAGCACTTCCCACCCAAGGTAGCTGAAAAGCACATCAATGTTCTCACCCAGGCTCATATTTTCCCCGAGGTCTATGTGGGGATCCTCTGGAAATCCAAGTAATCACAGGCATTAACAACATAATCCAAGCCTTCTGTTCAGCTGGGGCTGAACAGACTCCCAACCTTTCCAGCAACCGTGCCAGTTTGTCCCAGTAAACATGTGGGTATTTTCCCTTACTCCTGAGAGTACACATAAGGCATTACACCAAAGTTCCTGTGTTCTGGTAACATTTAATTGTGCTAGTTCTCAACCCGCTCTACGCCCACACATGCATGCACAGCATTTAGTTCCACTTCAAAGGATTCTCAACATGTTGTAAATATGTGTGAGAACAGTAAAGGGAGTTTGAAATAAGTCTAAATTCTCTTTCTTTACAGTTCATGTCTGTTCATCTGTTGGATCTAAGAAGTATATTAAAACACATATTTGTTTATGTTAACTATAGAATCATGAAAATAAAGCAGAATTTCTATGGCCAGTCTGTTTTTCATAACAAATACCAGTCATTTATGCTTCTCCAACAATGCATATTTATAGGCTTAAACTTTAGAAAGCTTTCCAAAGAGAAATTTGAGGCATTATGAACCAACTTCCAGATGCCATTCAGTACATAAGTTTCCAGAAAGAAATGAGAAGCAAATGAAGATTTGGGCATGTAAGTGAGTGTCACTGAATTCAGAGGCCTGGCATGTACTATTGTGCTCTATGAGAAAAAGAGTATTTTGAAAATTACAGTTACCCTAGTCCCCAACTCCAAATCTAACCTGAAGCTGAATGGGGCTTGAGAACCTAATAGTTTAAAAAGCTCCTTTCTCTTTAGGTGGTTCTTTGGCCACATCTTCCTTGTTGAAAACCCAAGGGAAGTTAGAATACCTGAGGTGCGGTCTGGAGTACTAATAAAGGCATCTAGATATGGTAATGGGTCTTCTACATGGACCTTGAACCTGATCTTTAGTGTATATTTGGGTGTAAATACAAATTATTTTAGGTATATTGTTCATATCTCAGGACTATCTTAATAGTCTGATTGATGTAATGGTAGAAAATTTGAAAATGCTTTATCTCCCTTTTCACAGAATTCAAAACTGCCCAGGACAAACTTTAGGGTAATTATAGACATTCATCACATACATTTTTCTATAAGTATAAAAGCTGAATTAATGAGTGAGAAAGAGGGGCCAGAGTGATAGCATGGAGGTAAGGCATTTGCCTTACATGCAGAAGGACAGTCGTTCAAATCTCAGCATCCCATATGGTCTCCCAAGCCAGGAGCCATTTCTGAGCATAGAGTCAGGAAGAAAGAACCCCTGAGCACTGCCAGGTGTGACCCAAAAAACAAAACAAACAAAAAAAAAAAGACAAAAAAGGAATAAGAAAGAGCAATATACCAGCAATAGAAAATAAGAAGTGACCCACAATATAAAGGTCATTTATCCTGAAATCATATTATCTATAGCTCCTTAATAAATCCTCTTCCCCAATTTCTGTAACTAAAATAAGAAAAACTTCATCTTTAATGTATCGGGAACTTAAATGTGATTAGTTGAATAATTCTGGTTTAGGGGCCTTTCAAGTCATTTCAGAGTCCAATTGGGAAGTGCCAGAGTACAAATAGAAGATGCCAGGATTCAATTCCTACCTAATTGTTGTACTAGGACCTCAGTTGTTGACTAGATGATTTCTAAGTTCCTTTTGCTTAAACCTGTCTAGAAATTGGCTTCCAGAACAGCAAGCAAGCCAAAAAACAATAAGGCAGCAGCACAAGAGCCATAGTCATTAGTAAGCTAATCAGGAAAGGCACTACCATCACCTTTGCCATGTTTCATTATTTACAATCAAATAACTAAGTCTGACACATACTCAGTAGGATGGCATTATACAAAAATATAAATGCCAACAAATGGGATGAGGGAACATTGTAAGATCCAGCATCTCCTATCTTCTCCAGATAGAGGAAATGGAATTTCCATATTCCTTTTGGAAATTGTGGAACAACCAAACCCTAACCCAACATCTGGGCAACCAAACCCTAACTCAACACTGCATATCAAGGGATACATTAATTTGGCCTTTCTTTTGCCAATGTATTATCCTCTTTATGCTTTGCGAAAACTAAATGATAATGTAAAGCTGACATTTTTAAGACTAGCTCAGTTATGGTTTTAAAATAGAGTGTATGTGAGAAAGAAGGATAGACATATATATATATATAAAGAAAATTCTAGATGAGAGTTTTTTCCAATATATTTATAATAACAAAACATCACCTATTCTCTGGCCTTTTGAGGTATTTATGCTTTAAACATGTAATGTTATTATATTACAGCCTCCACTAGGGTGTCAATGTCACCTCTTGGTCATAAGCTAACTTCTCTAATAAAGAGTCCTTTTAATAATTTAAGCTGGATAAAATATTAAAGACACCATGCATGTTTGTATTTTCATAGGAAAGGCAAAATTCCTGGAACCCTCACCCAGAAGTCTTTAACTTTGATCTCACTTGCTAAAACTGTTTCCCATACCTAACCTAAATTACTGACCAGGTAGACTAATATACACAGGAAAAGTTTCATATAACTCTGATGTAAAGTGATTGTTCATATAATCCAGAAGATGTCCAGTGACTTAAAGTGCCTGTCTGACTAACAGATAGCTAAAAGTTCAAACACAAGTGCTACCTGTTTGAGCCAAAACATCCGAACAGCCCCACTATCTGTGATCTCTAGGTATCAGGATAGGGGAGAAAAGTTATTGCTATGTTCCCTGAACAAATCAGGATTCTGTTGGCAGAGTATGGTACTTGAATGTTGGGCAAACAAAACACATGCTTTTGTAAATATCTTGTATTGTCATTTATGCGTTCAATATATTCAGTGTAGTCAAAATTTCTACTAATGCTCTAAGATAGTTTCCAGAGAAAAAGAACAAGCAAGTATTGTTTTTAAAATTGATAAAAATTTCTAAAATTGATAAAAAAAAGGTTTTTCTTTTAGAAGTATTCATACACAGAAACAAAATTAGCAAATTTTGAGACCAATAAAAATGACCACATATTATAAAATTCTGTAACTATAAGTGTTGCTTTTAAATAGGATGAAATATTTTAACAAGATGAAATATTCCGAGATTTATTGCATTAGTCAAGTGTTATCAAAACACAAGATAGATGGCTTTGTTTATCATATATAACTAGATATTTGTTAGCTTGTTTCTGAAATAGTAGCATTATAAACCAATGATATCCAAAGGTACTTAATGTAATTTATAAATATCTCATGATATAAACTGTCAACTCCTTATACTCAACTTCCTTATTTGGAAAGAGAATCTCTCATATCCCAAACTCACTTGACAGATAAAGTTTTGCTTTAGGCAAAATATATTCATAAAAACTGAACCTTTCAGGAAATGGAACTCTTGAGCTATAGTTTTGATAATGAAGTCATCAAACTAATGATATGTGAAATAATAAGCACAGTGAGAATTGTACAGAGAGAGGAGAGAGAGAGAAAGAGAGAGACAGAGTCAGAGAGACAGAGAGAGAGAATCTCTCATCAAAAGGCATGAAAGACCTCTGGAGAGCAAGTTGTGGTCAAGTTCATATGCAAGCCTAGAAGTCTTTTGTATTGGCTACCGAATGCAATAGCCAGATTAAGGATGTGTGGGTGGTGAAAACAGACAATAGTGGAAGAGTCCAGGAGCATTCCTCAGCAAAAATTCCCAATGATCCAGCCATATGAAAGCTGGATGAAAGTTGATGAAAGCATCAACATTTGTTTTTGTTTTTTGGGGCCATACGTGGTGATGCTCAGGGGTTACTCCTAGCTGTGCACCCAAAAATAGCTCTTGGCTTGGAGGACCTTGTAGGATGCCAGGGAGGGGGGGATGGGGAGGGGGACGGGGGGGGGGGTCAAACTATGATCCGTCCTGGGCCAGCGCCGGCAAGGCAAACTCATCACTGCACCACTGCGCTGGCCCCAAGCATCAACATTTATTCTCTCTCAACAGAGAGATATTTAGGGATCACTTTCACTTATTTACAAATCTATGGATCTGCTAAGACAACTGTGATTAACCTGTGGCAGGTTGAACTACCTTTAAATGGCATGACTGATGATATAGCACAACTTGGGTTGGGTGCATTACAAATATTTACATGGCGAGCATTTTTTACTATCCCCTCCAGTTTTCTTCAGAAATATCATCATTCATATTGTGAAAGGGACATATGTCCCAAATGCAGAAATAGCTTACATTTTTAAAAAGAATAGTAAAATCTTTATTTAAGCACCATGGTTACAAACATGTTTATATCTGGATTTCAGTCATCAAAAGTACACCTCCCTTCACTAATGCAATCTTCCTGCCACCAATACCCCCCATAGAGAAAGCTTTCAAATCAATGCTTTAAAACCATTGCAATGAGAGATTTTTAAGACCCAGAGATATGAACAGAGAAAGGATGAGGGAGGAAGAATTTCAATTTTTACTGAAATGGTGTGGAGGGCAGAGCTGGATCTTAGCCTTGGATTCCGGAAGAGTTCTAATTTAAGCTTTCCCACTGATTCACATGGGACCTTAAGAAAGCCTACTCCATTATAATCTTTTCGTGCATTGCCATTTAGAGAGTCCTTGGCTGGCTGCCCCAGTATTTTCAGAATATACTATGCAGGATCAATGAAATATAATCTATAACTCAAAAAATGAAAAGTATCCTAATTATGAGATAGCTGGACTTAAGTGGAAACATTAACAAGTCAAATTCCTTTACAGTTTTGTACATTTGGCTGGCTTTAGTGCAGGTGAAGAAGGAAGCATTAGATCACACCTGGCAGTGTTCAGGGGCAACTCTTATTCTGTCCTTGTGGATTATCCTGGGTGGTATTTAGAGAATTATGTATGGAATGAAACCAGGATCTTCAAGAAAAGCTCCATACATTCTGTACTCAGTAATTTCTTTAAGAATATGATATAAATGGTATATATTTATATCATATAAATATATACCAGATATATATATGGATGAAAATTCAGACAGTTGGAGATGATACATAAATCAAATGCTCAAATCTGAAGTAAGTAGCTCTAGCTTTGCATTTAGCATATATGTATCTTAATGTAATTTCATAAGCTCTCACAGGATTCTCATCTGTAAGGTGACAGTGATAAGTAAGTCTTAGAGAGGATTGATGTAAAAGAACTAAAAATTAAAATTAGTTGTATTGAACCATTTGTGGGGCTGCAGCTCATAGCTAGCATGCACTTTGTAACTGATACTTTATTTTATTATAACCATCTATTAAAAACTTTACTTACCCAGAGCAATGTTAATGCTTCTGTTTATTAATCATTTACTATATTGCAATGTTCTAGCCCCCACAGTAAGCACATTACATATTTATCTTATGTTCAACTTTCCACAAACATCTTTCTATATAATTTTCACTGGCTTCTCAAGTTTCCTTTACCTGTTTCATTTTCTATTTCTCTGCTACATCTAATTGGCTGGCTTTTACTTTTTTTGTTTTGGATTTGGGCAACACTCAATAATGCTCTGTTCTGGTTCTGCCCTCAGAGCCAGTGCAGTGCTTAGAGGGTACCATATGGAATTCCAGGGGATTAACCTGGATTAGCCACAAAAGAGGCAAACACCCTGCCCACTGCATTATCTCTCTAACCCCTTTTAATGATTTCTTTTTTTTTTTTTTTTTTGGTTTTTGGACCACACCCAGCAGTGCTCAGGGGTTATTGCTGGCTGTCTGCTCAGAAATAACTCCTGGCAGGCACGGAGGACCATATGGGACACTGGGATTCAAACCAACCACCTTTGGTCCTGAACCGGCTACTTGCAAGGCAAACACCGCTGTGCTATCCCTTTTTTTTTGTTGTTGTTTTGCTTTTTTGTTTTTTGTGGTTTTTGGGTCACACCCAGCAGTGCTCAAGGGGTTACTCCTGGCTCTATGCTCAGAAATTGCTCCTGGCAGGCACAGGGGACCATATGGGGCACCGGGATTCAAACCGATGACCTTTTGCATGAAAGGCAAACGCCCTACCTCCATGCTATCTCCCGGGCCCCAGCTATCCCTTTTAATGATTTCTAAATGTGATTTAAATTGTTACAACTAAAGCAGCAGCTAACAATATATTTATATGACATGCTATTTTTGTCTTGTTATTCTCTACCCCTAAAATTTTGTTGATTGGCAATTTCTGGAAAGCACTAAAAGAACAGCCACTTGAAAATTTTAAGTAAATTAAAAAGGTTGGCAGAGGGTCACCCGTGAGTTGATTCTGGAGAGATAGTACAGCAGAGAGCAGAGAGGGCACTGCCTTTCACATAGTCAGCCCAGCTTCAATCCCTAGTACCTCAGATGGTCTTCCAAGCATCACCAACATCCCTAAGCACAAAGCCAGGAGTAAGTCTTTAAGCACTTCCAGATGTGACCCAGAGAGAAAATACACACACACACACACACACACACACTCACATACACACACACACATATAAACACATACACACACACACACACACACACACACACAAAGACAGATTAGGCTCGAAGAGATGGAGCACATACTTCACAGCAGTGGGATTTGATTCTATCTACAATGCTTCATGGACCCCTAAGCACTGTCAGGAGTGGACCACTCCTTACTTCCTA
>PVKC010028877.1:0-15288 GCA_004027635.1 Crocidura indochinensis
TAAAGATAAATTCATCCTGCAGTATTTTCCGGCGTATAAGACAACATTTGAAACAAAAAAAAAAGTCAACCGAGAATCGGGAGGTCGTCTTATATGCTGAGTATATCCCGAAAAATGTTTCCATATGCCGCTAAACAAAAATTGTCTGAATAGTGCCACAAAACGAATTTTCCAACTCGATCCTGCACCAATCACTGCACCGCCTCTCTAACTCGGCCAATCCAAGCAGGCTTTTGATGCATGCAAATTAGACAATGTTCTGGACCCGAATCTACACTGTCAAAAGCCTGCTCAGATTGGCCAGAGTCAGAGAGGAAGTCTATTACAGAATAACCTTTGAACCTTTGCTATGGTGATTGGCTCACTGTGGTACATACAGTTGCAGCAAAGGAACGTTCTGTCTAATAAAGCGAATATAGGCCTAAACCTATGTTTTAACTGCAAAATTAGGGGGTCGTCTTATACGCCGGCAAATACGGTATCTTTGACAGCAATCAAGTACAGGAGAAACCATCAAAAGACCTTAGAGAGAAGGGTCATATTTGTTTTCCATCAAACTAAAGATAAGGAATAAAGAAGTCAGTTACCCTTTCTGGTGAGGCTTCAAAATCTTATGTGCAGGTGAAAAGAACTTTGCAAATCAACTGACCACCACGCAGGTGATGCTCTACTTCACCATTGCATGCAGTCAAAATACTTTGATTTAAGCATTTCTCAGAACCCAGGGCACTCTGTGAGCATAATAGGGCTAATGGGAAGTGAGGTCACAGGCTTTGGCTTAAGATCCTCCTAACAGAGTATTAGCTGAGGTGTGCCTAAAGTGTGCCTAAACTGGGGCAATACTTGATTTGGGTGGGAAATGAGACCACATAAAAGAATGAAATCTAGAGCCTGGATGTGGGAATAGGATTTGCAGTGAGGAAACTGTTCCACTGAAGCATGTTCTCTTTCCCTGAACCTCACATGTGGGGCATGGAATAGGAAGGCAGAATGGAGAAAATGAGGAGAACATCTATCACATGATTCCTTGAGAAACTTAAAAATTCCTACCCAAGAGGGCAGGAGGGAAGGCGGGAGGAGAAACTGGGGACATTTGTGGTAGGAAATGTACACTGAGAAAAGATGTCAGATATTGTATAGCTGAAACGAAATCATGAAGAATTTTGTAACTATGTATCTCGTGGTGGTTCAGTTAAATAATTAATTTTATTAAAATTAAAAAATCCCTCTTTATGAGAACCATCTCCAGAGATTCTGAGTGAATGAGCCTAAAGTATAGTTTGACTATTGGTATATTTTAAATATCTCTCCCATGGAGACTCTGAGGTCTAATACTTGTTGAAAATCCCTGCAATATAGCTGACCTCTGAAAAACATATTTTGATCTGAGATGTGCTACCTTATGTTTTTAAAGAGATGATGTGACTAGCAGTATTAATAGACACACTATGATACCACAAATTTATTTTCTCATGCTTAGGATAGTCTTAATATCATTTTCTTTTCTCTGGCTTGCTTTATTGTAAGAATAAAGGAAATTTTGTGTATAATATGCAAAATAGGTACCAATTAACTCTTTATTATTGGCACTGAGACAAATTGAGTTAAATTTGGAGGAACCAAAAATTTATTCCTGGATAATTTAGATTGAGGGTGGTGTGACAAACCCAACTAGCTCCACAGTTTTCAAAGGTTATTTGTATTTTACTCCAAAATAATTCTAGAATCTCACCTTCCTTAGCACTGAGTTTACTAGACGTTGGTCAGACTTTGGCCAGATGTTGGGGAGGATGTGGAAGATTATGCCCCTGATGCTCCTAGGGGTTTGTGTAGTAGGATTTCAGTCTGTACCCTATTTTTTTGAAGCTACAGGAAAAATGCTTCTAGGTTGGTTTCAGGGAATGGGATTCCTTTCAACATTTTTATTTTTCTTGTTGATATTCTAGCTCTTGCAAATAACTCAATTTCCCTTTCTTATTTTGGTTATAGGAAACTAAGGTGTGACTTAGCCTGATAAGATGGTTTGCACTTAGCTGTATATTTTTAAACTTATTTATTTATTTATTGGATTGGTTGTTGGACCACATCCAGTGGTGCTCAGGGCTACTCCTGGCTCTGCACTCAGAACTGCCCTTGACAGGCTGAGGGGACCATATGGGATCCCAGGAATTGAACTGGGTCCTTCCTGGGTTGACCTCATGCAAAGCAAATGCCCTACCACTGGGCTATCTCTCAGGCCTCAAGTTCAGCTGTTATATAAATAAAACTCATGCAATTAGTATTTTGTCATCTAAAATGTTTATTTAGTCTCATTAAATTAAAAAAGTGTTATATTTCTATACGCCATCTTCAGACTTTGGAAGGGTGAGACAGAGATTTAAAAATCAACAAAATAAATACATTTTAAGAAATGGAACAAAATTGTCAAACTTTCACTGCACACTAGAATAAAACGCTTTCACTCCTCTATTTGTCATTTGTTAAGTGTTTGAGTCTTTAACATTTTATTCTTGTTTTCAAGCTTGCTCATGAAATTAATTTTCATCTGGACAAAAATGTTCTCACCTAGAATTTGGGTGGTACTATGATGAAGTGTAACTGATTTCCTTATCTCCAAGGACTGTCTAAATTGTCCATTTGGGCACTTTGATTCTGGAACTTAAAGAAATGGAAATGGGAATTAGTGGGTTTCCAACAGACAGTGTCAGAGGCATTATTAGGAGATGAGTGCATTGATGCTATTCCCTCCTATAGTTTCTTCCTGGGTTTATTATTTCAGGAGCTGCTTTTAATTAAAAGGAAAAGCAGCTGCTATAGCAGATCCCCACAAGACAAAGAACCAAAAAGCTGTCCTCATTTCATTTCGTTTCATTTCACAGAGACAGCACTTAAGCTTTGATTTGCACTGTTGTCCACTATCAGTTATTTGTTTACCAGACATGCTTTAGATAGCTGCAACCCATTTGGAAGTCACTTATTTTGTACATTATGGCCTAATGTCTGGCAAAGTGTTTCTAAGTTGCCTATTATCGTAAAAGTTAAGAACTCTGACAGAGATATTAGGAATCATAATGATACAATATTTATGAGGCCAACTATCAGGTAATATCTAGTGATGGAAAAGTAGCTAGCAAGCATTTTCAAAATAAGTTTGCTATTAGTCAGCCATTGTGAAATCCAGTCCAGTTAGAAATAAGCCACATGTCCAGGGTTAATTTCCAAAAACTGGTGGAGCATCTTTTGTGAGCACTTTTATTTTCTGAATTCCAAAACCCTAGGAGGACAATTAAAGTGATGTGGACATTTTAAGGACACAAGCTATCATGCTCACTGTTTAGGGTTGTGACAAAAAATTAACCACACATTGGGGCCGGAGAGGTGGCAGAGTGGTAAGGCTGCCTTGCCAGCGCTAGCCTAGGTCAAACGGTGGTTCAATCCCCTGGTGTCCCATATGGTCCCCTAAGCCAGGAGCAATTTCTGAGTGCATAGCCAGGAGTAATTCCCCTGAGCATCAACCGGTGTGTTCCAAAAAGCAAACAAACAAAAATTAACCACACATTGACTCTATAGCTAATATGAATTGATCTAGAGATAGACTTGTTTGTGCAGCCCACAGGCTTTTGTCTGTCTCTTTCTTTGTGAGGATATTGGACTAACAAGAAAGGGTAGATCAGGTCAGAGGATGGGGGATGTGGATGCCATCTTTTTACCTCTTCACTTCCCAACTCTCCATCACTATAATTTATTAGAGGCTTTTGGGGATGCTGGAGGTTAAACATTTAGTTCACATGTATGTCTCTGACCACTCTCACCTTTATTTATATGTTGCCTGATTTGTTTATTTATATCATGGGATACTCAATAGAGAAGACCTTCTCAGTCACACATAGAGTAAGGCATATGTGGTAAGAACTTTATAATAAGCTTTGACTTCAAGGTTTATGAAAATGATAGAAAAGTCCAAACTATAGCATTGACCAGGGATGGCATTAGTGTAAATTTGATTCCTTGGTTTCAGGCAGGGGCTAACTCTTGTAGAATTTTGCTCCCCCACATCCAGTAAGCAATGGGTGTTTATTCCCAGTAGTGCTTAACCATTGCCTGTGATGTCCACCAAAGGGAAACACAGAAAAACTGCATGAAAGTTCTTGCATTTTTATGACTCTAGCCAAATGACTGGCAATAGTTTCTTTTCTTTTTTTTATTTTTGGTTTTTGGGCCACACCCAGTGACGCTCAGCGGTTACTCCTGGCTATGTGCTCAGAAGTCGCTCCTGGCTTGGGGGACCATATGGGAAACCAGGGGATCGAACCTCGGTCCATCCTAGGCTAGTGCAGGCAAGGCAGGCACCTTACCTCCAGCGCCACCTTCCGACCTCCCGGCCCCCATGACAATAGTTTCAAAGCTAAGCAGGGAAAGGGAAAATGGAAAGACTTCTGTGAAGCTAACAGGGCTCCTCCCCTCAGACTCTATCCTCCTGCCTCTCCCTTTGCCTCATGTTAAAGGCATCTGCGTTTTATTCGCGGATGATCTTACAAGTTTCACAGTGACCAGTGAGGTTTCCCAGATGGGCAGATGTTCTGAACCAACTCCTTCTTTTCCTTTTCCCCTAATGATTTACTTTTGTCTCAAGCTATAAGTGAGTCTTCATTGACCATGGAGAAAAGCTGAGGGACTTGGACTCTGTCTTCTAAAATCCTAGAATCAGACAATGCAGAAGATGATTATTTGGTCTCCTTGGTTTCACTGGGAACCATGTCAAGCTTGGTGTAAGGGATGAATTGCACTCGAAGCTCTGTAAAGTGTGGCTGGTGGCTGGTTACTTCCAGAGTACCACACTTAGAAGGGCCCAGCTCTGCAAATGTGTGTTCAGGGTCCAGCTTAAATGTGAAAATCAGCAACTAAAAACACACTCAATCTTTTTTTCTTTTTTTTTAACTTTGTCCACAACTAGCAATGCTCATGATTTGCTGTTGGTAATGCTCAGGGAAACTTTTGAGATGCTGGGTTTGAATTCAGGTTGGTCACATGTGAGACAAAAATCTACTTCATGTACTATTTATCACTCAAGCCCCAACACATCTATCTCTTAAAAAAAGTTTAAATTGAATCACCATGAGATAGAATTACAAAGTTGTTGATTGTTGAGTTTTAGTCCTCTAATGTTTCAACACCCATCTATCTCTTCACCAGTGTTTATTTCATGCCACCAATTTCCTCCCATCCCCTCCATCTTTTTTAGTCTCAGTTGAGTACCCTAAAGGTTTTGGTATAAAGAAATGTCTCAGGCACTGATGAATGCTCTAAATGTTTCTTAAATACTGTTACTTAGCTGCTGGAAGTACCTATTTTGATTGGGAATTTGGAAACTGGGAGTTGGGAACATGCTCAATAGTAAGAGAGAGAGAGAGAGAAAGAGAGAGAGAAAGAGAGAGAGACAGCAAGCCAGGAGTGGTCTCCCAGAGCAAAATCAACATGTCCCAGACAGCTGGAAGGAAGAAATAGTGGGATTTTAAGGATGGAATTAGTGAGATAAGCTCTCCCATAGTTTGATGCTGTAAACTCCAGCACAGTATGGTTTTCTGTATTGAAAATGAATGTTGCTATTACATTTTGGTGTGTATTCTTGAGAGGACTCAATGAAATTAAATTGTATAAAGGTTTGTAAGTGACCTGGGATATGATAGGACTTCAAAGGAAATTTAATAAGATGCGATCTTGGCAGATCTTTTGCTTGCTCCTTATTAGATGTTTTCTGAAGGTCTTAGACTTGCTCACTCTTTTTATTATTCCTTTAGCCACTGAGGTTTCGTAAATTCAATAGCAACAAAAATCCTTTCCAGATATAGCTTTGAATCTGGTCCTCTGTCTGCCCTGGGGAGTGAAGCTATTTTTTGGTATGTATTTACTGTTGTGGTTATGATTATTATTAATTCAACATCAAAAGAATATGCATCCTTAATCAGTTGGTTTCTGTATCTCATCTAACACATTTCCAAATCAAAGCTGAACTCAACCTGCTGATGAAGTATGATTTTCAGTTTGGTTTGTGTAGCTCATGTGCAAAAATGTTCCCTATGGCCTGCCTCCTTAGTCATTCTTGAGGACTGAATTTATGTTCAGATAGTTACATCTGGCTCTATAGTTAACAAATGGGTCAAGAGGAAAAGGAGGAGTGAAAAACTGAAGCCTCAGTCCCCATCCTTGCTGGCTTTCCTCCTCCTCCTCTCTCAGTGTGAAGTCATTTGCTTTCTTTCTAGCCTATACCAAGTCTTTAGAAGTTGAGCCAGGCAGATGGTGAGGTTATAGCTTGGGTAAAATGTGTTCTAATGTTATCAGCTTTAAAGGATCACATGGAGAAGAGAGGAAAGATGGTTTGTGGTATTTTTGTTTATTAAATTTGATGGTTGGATTATGACATTTATATTTATTAAATGTACAGAATCTCATCCATCACTGTTGACAATCAGAACATGTCCTCTGCGGTTGGCATAGCTGTCTTTCCCTGCAAAGAGATCTCACATTCATTCTGATTTGGGAGTCTAAGCAAAGGTGGAGAGAAAGGGAGGTATGCCCTTCAGTACCAGCACCCCAGGGAATTAGGAGTATACGATAATTGTTATTGTGTTTGAGTATGTCATGTTAAGAAGCATTTTTCCTTGTTTGGGTTGAGAGTTGATTCAGTGGTGCCATGGAGAGAAATCTCAGCAGCTGGAAACAGTATAGGTAGTGAACCCAGTGCAGGAAAAATACATAGAACAAGGGCTCTCAGCTTTGCCCCATTAAAATCTTGGCATCAGCTCTGACCAAACTCATGTCGCAATGGCTTTGTCTCTTGGCGAGAGCACTCCAGCAGCCAGCAGCCAGCCGCCCTCATTCCACGCTGGATTTTATTACCTACCAGATGTGAGCCTCTTGGATATTTTATTAGAGCACCAGGTGAGCTGATGAAAGGACAGCACTCCAACTGCCTTCCAAATGACTCCTGGTTCACTGGAGCTTTGTTTACATGAAAGAGGAGACCAGAGCTTGCAGGAGAAGGCACTGTCCCCCTTCAAGTTTCTCAGCAAGTCTTTAGGTGAGAGAGATGATGGACTTGCTGAAGGGCTCCGATATTGTCCAGAATACAACTTAAAGACGTTTTTACAGTCAATGTGCAAATGAATGAGATGCATGGGTTCGATCGCTTCAGCCACATCTGATTCAAGGAAAGAAAAGAAAAGGTTCATTTAGATTTGAGCAAACCCAGTACATTTTGGAAACCAGTTAACCAAACATATTGCCTGTACTGCCTGGAAATCTTTAAAGTATAAGCTTTTATGATACTTACCTGGAGAATATATGATGCTTACCATCCCCCCACATTACTGTTAGCACTAATGCTAGGTTCTAACTGCCATCAATAGAGTCCTCCTAGTTTCCTAGCTGGCATTCTCTAAACCACATGTGCATTATACCCATTGCTCTATCTCAGAATGGTTTCAGACAGTAACAAACTTTATGTAGGCACCACACAACATTTAATTAACACATATTTCATTTTCTTAGATTAACTTAGAATTCATGGAATACCAAACACTGTAACAGCCAACATACACCGGAGAGCAGTGCCCAAAACACATGAAAGAAGAACAACACAAACTCTTAACTACACATTATACCACAAAGAAACCAGCAACAGCAGAAACAGCAGCATAGAGAGAACAGATATGTAACCAGGTATGTAACCTTTCTATTACAAAGGCCCATAATAATCCCTTAGGGCTCTTATACAGGATTACAGGTAAAGAATACCATGGGAAATCACTGACCTCAATGAAAGCATCCCATAAAATTATGTTTTAATGCCTTAATCTTACTATCTTTAAAATAACCTCTCAGCTTTTCTGTCCACAGGTGTTCTTGGATACAAAGTGTGGACAAACTAAGATGCATCTCGGGGCCCAGTCACACGAGATACCATACCCAACTTGCACTATGAGAATGTCCTCAGAAAACTCTTTAACATACACTTTATCTCTAAGTTATACCTCCTTTTAGGACTTGAAACACGTGACCAGCCAGAACATCAAAGCAGCAACTGTGACCTACAGACTCATTCTACAGGCCCTACTCATCGAACACATTCAAACAAACTAGCATTCCTTTGGCCTTTCCTCCTCTCTTCTCACTACTTTCTTTTTTCCTTCTTTCTTCTTCTCTTTTTTTAATGTATTTTCTCTTTTCTTCTTTCCTGCCCCTTCCATATACTTTCCCCTTTCCCCCTTTGGAAATCTGACTATCCCTTCACTCCTCAATCCCATCCAGATTTCCCACCTTATTTAAACCCTTCACCCTCAATTCTCAATCTATTAGGCATCAAGACTGACCTTCTACCCCAACAAACCAGTGCCCAGAACCTAACCGAAGGGTCACCCAGTTAAACCCACACCTCGTCCCTGGCAAAAGGCAACCAACTCCCCTGCTGACTCAAGCTTCGCAGTCTTCCTTACCAACTCTACCTAATATGGACTGTTACTTGAAACCAGACTTCTCTCTAAAAGTACCCCCAAAGCAAGAACTCTTCCCAAGACCTCCCTGCCGCAAAACTTTTGCCAATCTCAAGAAGTTCAGATGAAAAGAACCCACACACCACAAGAAAATCTCAAAAGACAATGGGGAAACCTATTCTTCCATCATAAGTATAAGACCTGTTTTGCACTACCTCTTTACCTGCTTTTTCCCAAATGTAAGATAGTCTATAGCATCATTTTGTCCCTTTAATGACTTTGTTATTTCATTTTGTAAAATCCTTATTCCTCATATATATATATATATAAATATATGTGTGTGTGTGTGTGAGAGAGAGCATATATATTTTTACTTCTATTTTTATCTTTTTTGGGTGTGTGACCTGTTTCCGTTTTCTTCTATTTCCACTCCCAAATGCACCGGCAATATAATGTACCACCATTTCCCCCTGCAAAGACACACTAAATAAAGGGGAAATCTTACATTTTAAAATGAGCTCTTATCTACTAGGGATAAGACCTCATACTTGTTTATAATACAGGGACATCTCCCACCTTGAAAATATGTCACGTGGATTCAACTTGGACTCCATTTGATTAGACACCATCTGTCCTGCCTTGAACCCTGGATCCCAGACATCGAAACGACACAGTTCTTCACGATAGCTACAGGAAACAAATCCCATCCAGGACATCCTTAAAGCTACTTGGTCACCAACAAGTGCCAGCTCTAACATGATATCCTGACGTGGAAAATGGGAACAACTTGACCTAAGAGCAGGTTATCCTACCCACCCACTGGCAATAAAACTTTTCACCCCTTGGTCTGTCCAAAAGTCAAGATCTCATTTTACAGATGACTGGCTGATAGAACCATGACTGGACTGTATGTATCCTGTGACCAATACAAAATCCCTAGTCTGGGGCCCGGGAGATAGCATGGAGGTAAGGCATTTGCCTTTCATGCAAAAGGTCATCCGTTCGAATCCCTGTGCCCCATATGGTCAGGAGCAATTTCTGAGCATGGAGCCAGGAGTAACCCCTGAGCACTGCCGGGTGTGACCCAAAAACCAAAAAACAAACAAACAAAAATCCCTAGTCTAGAGTTCGAGCTAAGACCTGCACAACAACCATGTTCTCCAGTTCCAAACGTCCATCTGAGACAATTGCAATGGAGTGAGTCTTCTGGAAACATAACAAAAGACACTAACCTAGGCTCCACCTTAGGATCAGCACAAAGACCAAGACCACCAACCACAGAAGACAGATTAAAATGACACTGAGGGAACAGAACTTCTAAAACCACAAAGAAAGGTTTTATCGTAAGTTCCACCCCCTTGACTTGTGCAGATACTGAGATCTCTAGATACAGAAATCTGATTTGATCACCCAGGATGGAGCAGAAATCTTCCAGACATCATGAAAGCACCAAGGGGAGAGTAAATGAACTTGAACGGAGTCTATAGTTAATCCCATGACAATATATTCCAAGGGTGGAGAAACCTTGTATCTCGTAGGTCAAGGAAATACCTTTCCGAATGACCCCAATATTTAATGTGCCTATGCAGGAGGGAAAAAATGGCAAAAAGCACAAAACAATTTTTTGTATCTATCTATCTATCTATCTATCTATCTATCTATCTATCTATCTATCTATCTATCTATCTATCTACTATTTGCTGATTTCTTTGTTTTGGTGTGGTTATTGAAGTAATCGTCTCCATTTATATTTATTTATTTATTTATTTATTTTTCTTCTTTTCTTTCTTTATATGCTCAGCCATGTTTTTTATCTTAAGACCAGGGCTTTTATGTGGTGCTTATCTTTATTGTTGGAGTGCTCATCGGATATTTTATTTGACACTTCTTTTTGTACTGTTGGGGTGTTTCACCTCCTTTTTCCCTTTGTCTCTCAAACAGATGATGAGAGCCTCTAGAAGGACTCTGCCCATTTTTGGCGTATTTGATTTTTACCCCAGTTTATCACTTTTCTCTTCTTCAAACAAAACCACATAACTAGAACTATCTAGTCCCGCCTCCCAGTTAGAGGGGGAAATAAGGGAAGTACCAAGACCAAACAAGTGTAAGACCACTAAGTTGTAGCTATGCACAGAGGGGGCCACCTATTCTAGCAGCCCCGGGGGAGAGGGAGGAGGATATGGGTGATAGGATGGGAATGGAGGTGTAGGGAGGACAATTTGATGATGGGAATCCCCCTGATTCTATGTTAATATGTACCTTAAATATTATTGTGAACAATATGTAATCCACTATGATCAAAAATAAAAATTAGGGCCCGGGAGATAGCATGGAGGTAAGGCGTTTGCCTTTCATGCAAAAGGTCATCGGTTCGAATCCCGGTACCCCATATGATCCCCTGTGCCTGCCAGGAGCAATTTCTGAGCATGGAGCCAGGAGTAACCCCTGAGCACTGCCGGGTGTGACCCAAAAACCAATAATAATAATAATAATAATAAAATAAATAAAAATTATATTAAAATTCATGGAATAATGTTTGAGTACCCTGTACCAATTTAATTCCTTTTTAAATTGGAGAATCAACTATTCAAAATATTGTGTTATTCACTGAGCATCTTTTGGCTATCTTTTAAACATTATGAGGATTATTAAGCAAAGGCAAATGGCATATTATTTCTAGAGAGTTGAAATAAAACACACCCCAAAGCTAGATGTCTTTGAAGAGCATGACTGTGTTTAACTCTGATTGTGTGTATGTGTATGTATGTGTGTGTATGTGTGTGTGTACCTGATTTAATAGTGGACTGACTGTAAACCTTTTCAGGGGAGGGAGACAGTGCAGGCCATTGGCAAAGATCAGAGTTCACTCTCCACATAGGCCAGTTGGCTTGCTCCATTCCATTATCCTAGTTAGCAAATCTCTGATTATTATCCTGTTACATGAGCAGAGCCAGGGCTCATCTAGAGGAGTAAGAGAATTATCCAAGTCTCCACGCTTTCTTGAATAAAAGCAATACCATGCAAGATATTATAATTCCCATGCTCACTTTAGCATATACTAAAATTGAAATGATTCAGAGAAGATGGTCTCTGCATAAAATATTATAATTTTGATTCTGCACAAAATATATTTACTGCAATGCACATCTTTAACTTGGGAGAATGGAGCATTGGTAAGTATATGCTACATGCAAGGGTGTACACTCATATTTTATATACGTAAGTATATAAATATACATTTGAGTTTCATACAACATTCTGAGGTAGAGAAATAAGGCCACTTAGTTATTAAGAAATCTAAATGGGGCCGGGCGGTGGCGCTGGAGGTAAGGTGCCTGCCTTGCCTGCGCTAACCTAGGATGGACCGTGGTTCGATCCCCCGGTTCCCCATATGGTCCCCCGTGCCTGTCAGGAGCGACTTCTGAGCGAATAGCCAGGAGTAACCCCTGAGCGTCACGGGTGTGACCCAAAAACCAAAAAAAAATATATAAATAAATATAAATATAAGAGTCTGAAATATAGGAGGCACTCATTAAATAGATGATAAATTAATATGGGAAAGAAATTCAGATCAAAGAACTTGCTTTAATAAAGTGTGTATGTGTGTCACACCCAATAGAGCTCAGGGCTACTTCTGATTCTTTGCTTGATGCTTGGGGGACTATGCAGTGCCATGGTTTGTACCTGGGCCCCCTGCATGAATAGCATATACACAACCCATTGAATCTCCCAAGAGTTTGCTCTTTGTTCCTGATTGTAAAACAACTAAGAAACTATGGAAGGATTTTGCCCTAGGACCATACCACTCAATGTGGTTTAGTACTTCTTTTCTTGACAACACATGTAACAGCCAACACAGTAGATTACTTTACTCTAAGTCCCCAGGAGAGTCTGATATAGGAATAAACAACTTATCTAAAATGTATCCATGAATCCTTGAGAGTTGATTGTGTTGTAGGTATAGGCATGCCTATGGATCTCCCAATATTTTCTTCTTCCACTTGAGTCTTGGTGAAGGAACAGGATAGAGAAGAACATGGAGCTTCAAGCTGCTTATCTTCCTGGAAAGAGTGGGGGCCAACAGCAGAGGTGAGAAGATGAAGCAGAGGGAATGGTGGAGGGTGGAAGATGAGGAATGGGGCCTGAAGTCAGGTAATCATTGTGGAACCAGGAGCAATCCTAAAATCTTTGATCTGTGTTTACCCCTCACAGGACTGGATCCCTGGAAAACAAAATTTAGGGTTCTGAAGACTGAGGCACAAATTCCACACATGGGAAGGAACTGCTATTTTATTGCCCCAATTAACTGCTTTATTTGTTTATAAATTCTTCCCTTTTTGGTTTTATGATGCAGTTGTGTTGTGTTTAATGGAACTGTGAGATTAAGACTGGCAAGATGACGGCATATCACATTTCCAAAGCTAATAAATGGTTTGAAGCTAATAAACAGTTTGTATCCAGAATGTTTGTGACCCTTTCAAAAAATATTTGGTTTCTCTAAGGAGCAGCAGCTGTGGGAAATGGATGGAAGTTTTTTCTCTAATATGCATCACATTTTAAGAAACGTATTTTCCCCCCTGTGGGTAATTTGTCTGCTTGTTAACAGATGAAATAACAAGGACTCAATAAAATAAAAAACATCATGATGTTAAAAGTCAGCAAGTTGCATGCTAAATATAACAATCTCATAAGAAGATAAGAATCAATTTCAAAAGATACATCTTGCTGAGTGAAAATTTGCTTTGAGAATGGAAGTTTACAGAACATATATTCAACTTTGAATTTTATTAAAGAGAAGCAGCTTTGGGATGATGGTTTTCTTATTAAAAAGATGCTCTGTAAGTCTGGAAGGATTAAGAGATATGCCTGGTGTTGGGTATCTCCTCAGAGGGGGAGCCAGGTGAGTAGAGAATCTTGCAATTCTCTTGGGTCTTTCTCTCACATAAAAGTGGGCTCACAGCTAGGGCCATGAATGGTCTTACATCTGGCTAAGAGATCATCGTTGTTTCTGCAGGAGACTGAAGCTTCAGTTATAAACTCATTGCTCACTTTCATTCATAGTTCTTGGTGAAAACATTCAGTTGGCAAGTGTGGTCACTGCATAAAGGCTATCAGGGAATGGGTTGAAAGAAGGTCTCCACAGCTGTTCAATCTCTCTACAAAATGCTACTAGTTTTCCTACCTCACACCTAGGAAATAGTTTATACCACATGGAAGAGATGAGTGAATACTGATAAAGCCAGAGTCTACCTTCCTTCTTTCTTTCCTTCCTTCCTTCCTTCCTACATCCTTCCTTCCTTCCTTCCTTCCTTCCTTCCTTCCTTCCTTCCTTCCTTCCTTCCTTCCTTCCTTCCTTCCTTCCTTCCTTCCTTCCACCCTCCCTCCCTCCCCTCATTTTAAATTATTTTTTTTCAGGGGCAGGCAAGGTGGCGCTAGAGGTAAGGTGTCTGCCTTGCAAGCGCTAGCCAAGGAAGGGCTGCGGTTTGATCCCCCAGCGTCCCATATGGTCCCCCCAAGCTAGGGGCGATTTCTGAGTGCTTAGCCAGGAGTAACCCCTGAGCATCAAACGGGTGTAGCTCGAAAAACCAAACAATAAAAAAATAAATAAAATTATTTTTTCAAAAATGTCAACCAAACTGTCTAACTATTGGGGAAAAAAGCCCTATAAGAATTAGTTCGGGGGACAGAGCAATAGCACAGCTGTGAGGTCATTTGCTTTGCAAGTGGCTGACCTGGGTTTAATCCCCTGTATCCCAAATGGTCCCCTGAACTGCCAGGCATGATTTCTGAGTGCAGAGCCAGAAGTAACCACTGAGAGCCACAAAGTATGGCCCCCAGATTAAAAAAATAATTAGTTCAGTATTATAAGAATTCTGGAAATAGTACTTGCCTCAGCAGCACATATACTAAAATTGGAATTATATAGAGAAGATTAGCATGACCCCTGAACAAGAATTCTGTAGATCAAAGAAAGAGGGAGAGGAAAAAAAAGACTAGCTAAAGAAGTAATCAGTGAGAATTTTCTCTACCTGTAGAAAGAGTTGGGAAAACTGAGGTGCAAAGAGTGCCAAACTAGGTAAAGACAGACAAACCAGAATATTTTGTACCTAAAACAGCAAGAAACAAAGACATATTCAGAATCCTTTTTTACTTCAATGGACCCTAATCTAGGAGTATAATAGTCATCTAGACCCAAGTCTCTAGCAAAATTTTCATTTAAATTTTTTTTAGTTTATTTAAACACCGTAGTTTACACAGTTGCTCATAGTACATTTGTGTCTGACATTCCATGTTTCAAGCCAATCCTTCCACCAATATAAAATTTCTTTCAGCAAAGTCCCTGGATTCCCATGCCCCCAAAGCCTGCTCCCTTGATAGACATGATATAATTTAACCTCCAGGACCCACACTCGGTAAGATGTCTCCACCCAACGCACGTGGGGACAACCCTGCCCTGTGATTGGGAACCTAGAGACTTTAAAAGAAGGTCAGCCATCCGCTCTACCTTTTTCCTGCTTCTTTTCTGGAACTCCTAGTGGGCCCCAGGCTGCCCTCTCCCTCTGCACTCCAGGGGAGAGATGCATCGGGAGGAGGACGGGCAAAAATCTGGCTTCCAGTTTCCTCTTGGATTCAGGAGACCAGCTCTTGTCAGGTATAGGGTTTGGGGAGGCCCCATACTGGAGCCTGTCTCCCTAGTCTGGGGAGACTTGGCAGTCCCCCAGTCATCCTTGTCTTGTTCCCCTGACTCCAGGCCTTTTCTGGGTGCCAGCTCAGATGGCCAGAAGTGGGTTCAGGTGGA
>PVKC010028878.1:0-15293 GCA_004027635.1 Crocidura indochinensis
CTCCGACTTGTCTGGAAATTATCAATTTCAATAAATAATTTCTTGGTCTTCATCCTACAACACATAGTGAAATCTCATGCCTCTCTCACTCTTGCTCTCCTCTCCTTCCGTTTCTTCCTCCCTCCCATGCAAATAGATACCAAGTGAACAGTGTTCTAGTGGTTTTAAACAAGCCATTAAATGAGATGAATTATGTGCAAATCATGTTTCTGATAAAGAACTGCTATCCAAAATATCGTAATGCCTAAAACTCGATAGGACCCCCCCCAAAAATAAAATAAAATAAAGCCCAGTTCAAAACAGTAATGGTTTCGATTAGGCAGTTTTCCAAAGAAGACATGCAGATGACTAACAAGTACATGAAAAGATGCTCAGTAACATGAACATCTGGGAAATGCAAATCCAAACTCCTATGAGAATAGTATTGCCAAAAAAAAAAAATGACAAGAAATAACAAGGGCAGAGGAGGCTGTGAAATAAAGACCACTTTTGTGCACCATTAGTGGGAATGGAAGTTGGTACAACAATTCTGGAAATTGTAGAGAAGGGCTTCAAACACTTAAAGAAATGAAATAAGCAGATGATCCAGCAGTTCCATTTCTGTGATTTTATCTGAAGGAAAATGAAAACTAATTAGGGACTACAGAGATAGGACTGTGGGCAGAACACTTGCTTTGCATGTGGCTGACTGGGGTTCAATGCATGGCACCCCATCTGGTCCTTGAGCACTGCCAGGAGTATTCCCTGAGCCCAGAAAAAGGATAAACCCTGAGCACAAAAGAATATGATCCAAAAAGAAAAAGCATGAATTAGAAAAAACATAGGCAACCACACATTAACTACAGTATTATTTGCAGTAGCAGAGCTAGAAAAACAAACCTGCATTCATTTGTTGATGGAGAAATGGAGAAGAAATGCAGATCTACACATATTTCTACAGTGTATTTAAATCCACATAAATGGGATAAATTCCCAGGGAAAAGCAATTCTTTACCAAAGATGATAATCTTCCTATTAGCAAACACACAGGTGTACTTTGAGGGCATTTAGGCTGATTGAAATATAACAAAGTAAGACAAGTGCCACGGGATTGGACTTGTATGTAGAAACTGAAAGATGATAACTAAACTTAAGAAAGCAAAGAACCTAAATTCTCAGAGAGGGAAAAGGGTTCGGTGGTTGCCAATGGTAAGAGATAGGAAGTAGTGAAAGCAACCTCAGGTTGAAGAAGTTCTAAGCTCTTAGTTATCAAATCGCAAGTCCTAGAAATGTGATGGTCCTCGAATGAAGGATACTCACTTGCGTATTTGAAAGTTTCTAAAATAGAGATCTTAAAAAAATTCATCACTAGAAAGAAATTGTATTAAATCATGTATGGCAACAGAAGTTAAGAAGAATGATAGTGGTCAATTCATAATGGCTACAAATACAGTATCATGATACACCCGGAATAATATAATGCTATATATGCCAATCATCTCTCAATGAGAATAATGAAAACAGAAGTAAAAATATACATAGAAAGAGCTAAAGAAAATACTTTTATATCCAACGACCTGCACAGAACTCTTCTCCTCTTACAATGTTTATTCTTGATCAACAACAAAAATTAAGATATAAATAATTTGCAGAGAATTTTGAACACTTGATGAATTTACCATGTGAATGCTATTTGGTTTGTAATTTACATTTTGTATATTTACTCTTTTTGTCTGATTTTTTAAATCTGGAATTCTTTGATCTATCACAAAGATTTGATCCATTGAGGCTAATTTATAGTTGTGTGTGTGTGTGTGTGTGTGTGTGTGTGTGTGTGTTTAAAGAGCTGAAAATAGGAGTCTTAAAAATGCCATTTTTAATTTTTTTTTCTTTTTTGCATTCACTCAATGGGGGAACCAGTAGATTCAGATGCAATTGAACTGAATACACAAATGAACGGGCCTAACATGGTTCATAGGAGTGCAGTTAAAAAAATGTGTCTGCTGTATTGAAAACCTTTTAGTACAAGGTAGGGGGTTCTCCGCCTTTTTCAAATCCTGACCCCACATTCAGGCACACACAAGCAGCGCTCCTCAGATGTGCCGAGGACTCTTTTGTTCTCTCGGTGCCTACCAAGACCTGCTCAGGATTTCCTACTGGGCCACACGGGGGATGTCATGGGAATTAGCACAAAGGTTATGGGGTGCTCCTGGGGCCTCAACAGGTCCCCGCTTGCAAGTGACAGAACAAATCCACTTCAACAGAACAGAGGTCAGTGCTGGGGAATGGGTTTCAGCCCCTTGACACACACACACACCCCTGCCACCCCAAGAAACTGCCTCCCATGCACCCCGAGGTGGTGAATCTCCTTGTCTGTGGCCCGGCCCTGGTGATGGGACCCCAGCAAGAGCCTAATTGCCTTGCTGGAAACAGTTTGCAGCTGTCAAGGTGGAGTGTATGGAATGGGCCATGAACCTACCTCTGTTAGCAGTCTTCATGTTGTGTACAGTGGGGGGACTTGCTACACACCTTCTGGATGGCTGAAACTTTGAAATAATTTATGTCCATCTTTTATGCTTTTCAAGAGCTGAGGCTAAAAATGCAGTTAGAAAAAAAATAAAAACTTTTTTCCTTTATGTCCCAAACCTGGCATTAGGATTATGGCAGTATAAAGCCAATCCAGAAATAGAGAGATTTACTCTTCATTTTAAGAAGGCAGAAAAATAGTTATAAAGTCCATGGCTGCCTGTCGATATAATAATTAAACTATATTAGTATTTATATACTAATTTTATACTAATAAATTTATTAATGTTTGACTTGCTTTGGCATTGGAGTCTTGGTTATTTTATGGAGACATTGGGCATATGGATACACGCAAAATTTCTCTTCAGAATCTTTCTCTAATTTTGGTGGGTCATTCAGAATTCAGGATTTGTCCTTATGTGACCAATAAGTGATGAATGACCTTAGAGACAGGAGCAGAAATTATTTGTCAGTTTCTTTATACCAACACAGATGTGCCTTAAAAACATTGGTCTCCTACATGTAACAGCATGAATAACTAGTTCTTATAATAGTGATTATTCTGTGCTTTGCTAAGAAGTTCCATAAATACTTTTAGCAAGTATTTCCTACACTGTAGCTCAAACAGACAGTATGAAATATTAAAAAAAAAACAGAAATGGGCCCATTTGTCATTGAACAACTTAACGTTCTGTCAAGAGTCAACTCCTATTTCTTTTCTCCCACTGAAGGACGGAGTAGGCTCTATTCAGAATTTTCTTAGATTACAATATAAGAGCTTTGGATGTAAATTTGAGACAAAAGATTTTTTAATTTCTTTCTTCATGATAATAAGTGTAGTTTGGCTGGAAATATGAAGCCTTTTCACTTCAACAGAAATTCTGCTCTTCCTTCTGGTAGAATCTAGGGGAAAAGAGCAATGGCTAGAACTTTCTTGGAATGTGAATATCATCAGTATGTTTATCTGTAGAAATGGGAGAAAATGTCAGTGGAGCACATAGATATGAGTACTTACCTACACATGAAAAGGGAAGAATGATAAAGTGACATGTCTTCAAGCAAAGAGTAGGAGACAGGCATTCTGAATTCAGAAACAAAGAATTGCTTTAGGACATATTTATATTTTTAGTTTGCCTCTGTCTGTATTCAGATTTTTAAGAAGATTTTTGTTTCCTGCTTTTTTAAAACAAAACAAAACAAAACAGAACAGTAGCTTTAAAAAAATAAAAGTGGCAGGGGCTAGAGAGGTATGGTACAATAGGTAGGACACTTTGACTTGTATGTCGCAGATCAGGGTTTGTTCCCCAGAATCCAGTATGATCTCCCAGCACCACCAGGAGTAATTCCTGAGAACAGAGCCAGGAATAACTCCTGAACATCTCTGGGTGTGGCAAAAATAAATAAGTGAATAAATAAAAATAAAGGGTGCACATCTGGCAGATTATTTGGTCTCTGGATTTAAATAAGATTTTGCTAAGACTCTATATGCAATGGGGGGTAATCTCTGTTTGCTAGTTCTAAAAAATGAAGCCTCAATCTTCAAAGCCAGGACACTGGAGCGATGTGGGTCTGGAAGCAAATGCTGATGCTGGAAATAATCCACACACACGGAAGGGGGTGAAACAAGTTTAGGAATCCCCACACTCAAGCCTTCTGATCCTAAGAAGCAGGTAGCTTCTGAGGAATTTCTGAGGAAATTCATAAACTCCAGAGAGCACTTTCCTTATATCTGGGATATTTATTGGGAAGAATTAGACCACACCCTAGGGTGGAGATCAAGTAGTCTAAATACCAATACAAGGTACTATGTTCAAAGATGTCTCCAACCAATGAGTGGAAAAGGGTATAGCGAACGGGATGGCATCCGATTAATCCAATGACTAGTAAGTACTGTTGAAGATGAAGATTATTGGATTTAAGATATTTAAATAATTGTATCAAATATCTAGTATCCTTGTGACCCCTAAACAAACAAACAAACAAAAGACAAATATCTACTTTCCTTAATCATAGGTTACTAGAATTTTAGTATCCAATTTTAACTGAGAAGTATGACTATTTCGTGAAAAATGTAGAAAGAACATGGAAGAGTATGACAAGACATACAGATATACCCATCACCATCATTAATTTTTCTTTAAAAATAAAGCTGTGGTTCATGGATGTGTGGTCGCTTTGTAAGTATTTACTTGAGAAAATGATTCAGGGATTTTGGTTTCTTCACAGGAGGGACTTAAATTAGACTGAGACTCTTTCCATTCACAAGAGTAAAAAATTAAGTATACCAAACTCAAGTAAACTGACCTAAACCATTGTTTTTAGGACACCAAACATCAGATCACAAAGTGCATTCATGTCTAAGAACTGGCAAAAACAATTGCCCAAATTACTGACTCAAGAGAGTTTCTTGGCCATGACACTGAAAAGCAGAATTTTCAGAATGAATTACCCTCAGTTTCCCTTTAACCATTCTGCAGACTTCTCATCTACCCAAGAGTCCAGAAGAAATAGTCAGAAATAGGAAGGAATTCCCATTCTAAACTGGGAGTATTACCAGTTACCATCAGCCAAATGGGGCATCAGGTAGAATATTGATAAATATCTTTATTAATTAAGGGGAAATGATCCAGCATATGCTAACAGAACTTGATTCTACCTAAAAAGCAAAGCTAAAATAAATATAAAAATGCCAAAATAAAGATCAAAAACAAAATTGTTTTCAAATAAATTGACTGCACTCCAGACCAAATCTTAAGCCTTTGTAGACATACAAAACTGTTAAACACCAGTGAGGATAAAATTCCTAAAGTTTGGCATCCAAGCAAGTTTTTCAGTCATACAAAGAAGCAGGAAAATATGATTGTAATAAAGAGAAAGAAAAATCAATCAGCTGATACATCAAAAACTGAGGCAGATGTTAAAATTAACACAAGAACATAACTGTATTCCATATGCTCAGATAGTTAAGTAGAATCATAGAAATGAAAAAAAAATCAAACCAAACTTTGAGAGGTAGAAAGTACAATGAGGGAGATTAAAAATATGTTAGATGTTATTAACCACAGACAAAATGTTGCAACAGAAAACAATTACAAACTTGAAGACACGGTAATGTCAGCACAGAGCTAAACATAATACAATATTTAAAGCATCACTATTTATAGAAGAATTTTGGATTGCTTCAAACATTCATTTATACATCCCTTTAGGAGATAAATACAGCTTGGCCAAAGGGTTATACAGAGAGACAATGGCAGAACATTTTCTAAATATGATAAGAAAGAAAACTCACAGATATGAGAAGCATAATGAACACCAAGCTCAGGAAACATGATGAAAAATGAAGTCAAACCATATTAAAATTTTGACAATCTTTAAAGAAACAAAATATCAGAAGCACCATAGAAATATCATTTTACTACTTTCCTAGAATACAGTAAGAAACATTATTTTTTTAACAAGAAGCAATGTATTTTAATAGGTAGTAGAGAAACAAAGTATTGGAAAACACCACTTAAATTGAAAATTGTTGTTCAACCCTTTTAGGGTTAGATATTATAGAAAAACCATAAAACTAGACAATGCATATACACAAGGTCAAGGAAAATAAGAAAAGACTAACTAAAAGAGAAATAACAGGGGCTAGAGTGATAGCACAGTGGTAGGGAGTTTGCCTTGCACACGGCAGATCCAGGACAGACCTTGGTTCGATCCCCAGCATCCCGTATGGTCCCCCAAGCCAGGAGCAATTTCTAAGCACATAGCTCAGAGTAACTCCTGAGGATCACAAGGTGTGGTCCAAAAAGCAAAAAAATAAAAATAAATAAATAAATAAAAATAAAAAGAGAGGGTCCGGGAGATAGCATGGAGGTAAGGTGTTTGCCTTTCATGCAAAAGGTCATCGGTTCGAATCCCGGTGCCCCATATGGTCCCCCGTGCCTGCCAGGAGCAATTTCTAAGCATGGAGCCAGGAGTAACCCCTGAGCACTGCCAGGTGTGACCCCCAAAAAACAAAAAAAAATAGTGAAATAGCAGACCCAATATAAACAAACAAATAATAGAAATGTATAAATTCTCTACATACATACCTTAAGATTGTGTGATGGATCAGGAAGCAAGATAACTATATGCAGCTTGTAGAAGTTTGTTTTAAATAAATTACATAAATAATTTTAAATAATTGTGATAAAAACATACTGCACTATTATAAAAAAACCTAGCATGATCATATTAACATCATCTAAAATAGCACAAAGATATTATCTAGGAGAAATAAAGTTATTTAATAATGATACAGATGAAGAAATAATACCAAAGAGATTGTTCTAACCTTAAAATGCTGTGTGCAATAGCAAAAAGGTTAAACTACTTACCTTGCATCCAGCTGACCTAGTTTAATATCTGTAGCTATATGCATAGTGTCCTGGGCAGAGAGCTCTGAGTTTTACAAATGTGGGTCCTCTACCCTCATATTCTATGTACCTAAGAAAATCGATTTTAAATAAAGAAAACAAAAATATCATATGACTAAGATGTAAAATAATACCAGGAGTTTCAATTCTCCTTCATACACTCACATTCTCACCCACACTTAAAACTTCTAGGGTTTTTGCGGGGAGGGTATAATAATAATTATACCTGGGTTTAGTTGGTAGTGATTTATGATTTTTATTTTTATTTCCCTAGTGGTGAAAAACACTGAACACATTTTCAAGTGTCTATGGGCCACCTGTGTGTCCTCTCTGAAAAATCCTTTACCCAGATCTTCCCTGTACAGTGAAAACAGTTGTTGTTCACTCAAAAGGAAGACTGCTCAAATTACACATAGGACAAAGGTATTACCACCAATACATAAAGAACTTATAAAATAAAAACAGTTAAAGTAAAAGTAAATGTTTCAGGGTTGGAGAGATAATACAGTGGGTAACATAACCACTAGGGTTTGATCTCTGATGTCCTGAGTAACCCTTGAGTGCTGAGTCAGGAGTAAACCCTGATCACAGCCATGTGTGGCCTCCAAACAAACAAGCAAAACAAATAAAATTTAAATATGGGCAGATAATCTGTATAATCCAATACTCTTGGGTTGTGATGACTTTAAACCAGGAGTCTTCAAACTTTTAAAACAGGGGCCCAGTTCACTGTCACTCAGACTGTTGGAGGGCCAGAGTATAGTTTAAAAAAACATAACTATGGGGCTGGAGCAATAGCACAGCAGTACAGCATTTGCCTTGCATGCAGCCAACACAAGACTGACTCTGGTTCGAATCCTGGAATCCACATGGTCCCCTGAGCCTGCCAGAAGTGATTTCTGAGCGTAGAACCAGAAGTAATCCCTGAGTGCCATCGATTGTGACCTAAAAATAAACAAAAAAGACAATTATGAATAGATTCCTAGACACATTTCTTATTTTGAAGTAAAAAATAAAAATGAGGGGGCCGGGCGGTGGCGCTGGAGGTAAGGTGCCTGCCTTACCGCACTAGCCTTGGACGGACCGGACCGCGGTTCGATCCCCCGTGCCCCATATGGTCCCCCAGGCCAGGGGCGACTTCTGAGCGCACAGTCAGGAGTAACCCCTGAGCGTCACTGGGTGTGGCCCGAAAACCAAAAATAAATAAATAAATAAAAATAAAAATGAGGACAAATATAATTGGATAAGTGGATAGGACCTTTGTCTTTCTCACAGTCAACCCAGATGAAATCCTTGGCATCTGGTCCCCTGAGCCTGCCAGGAGTGACTACTGAGACTGAAGCCAAGAGTAAACCATGAGCATCACTAGGTGTGGCCTAAAAACTAATCAACCAACCAACCAAACAGCCAGGCAGCCAGCCAGCCAGCCAACCAACCTACCAAACAAACAAACAAACAAAAAACAAACAAAAAACAACAAAACAACCAACCAAACAACTAACTAAATGAAAAATAATAAAATTAAACCAACTAACTTACCAACATTTCAATGGGAACTATGGGTCTGCTTTCGGTGGGCCTTAATTTGAGGATCCCTGCCCGAGATTCAGAGGAAGATTTGAGAGACAGAGAGAAAGAGGGAGTCAGAGAGGGAGGCGC
This sequence comes from Crocidura indochinensis, assembly GCA_004027635.1. Taxonomy (NCBI): domain Eukaryota; kingdom Metazoa; phylum Chordata; class Mammalia; order Eulipotyphla; family Soricidae; genus Crocidura; species Crocidura indochinensis. Next base: position 8,577 of record PVKC010028878.1, read on the forward strand.
ACAACCCACATATGTGCACTGTAAGACCTGGAATAGTTGACTACTAAACAGGAGAGGCAGCAATAGAAATATGAGCTTCCTTTTGATCCAGCAATACCCCTCTTTGGAATATGTCCTAGGAACATACAAAAACAATACAAAAATGCCCTCTGTACTCCAATGTAAACCACAGCACTATTTACAAAAGCCAGAATCTAGAAGCAACCCAGTTTCCTGACAACAGATGAGTGACTAAAGAAATTCTGGTATATCTACACAATGGAATACTATGCCGCAGTCAGGAGAAATGAAGTCATAAAATTTGCTCATCCATGAATGGACATGGAGATTATTATGCTGAGTGAAATGAGTCAGCGGGAAAGGAATAAACATAGAATAATCTCAGTCATCTGTGGAGAAAAAAGGAAAATAAAAGATAGTGTGGGGCTGATATTCAGAGACAATAGAGATGAGGATTAGGAGGACCAGTCCATGGAAGGAAGCTTGCCACAAATATTGGCAAGTGTAGATAGAGTAAAGAAGGGTCTACTATGAAAGTGATAGTTGGAACTGAGCACTCTGGACAAGATCTGGGTGCTGAAATGGGATAGAGTGACATGCATGCACCCCTTCTTTAACAGTAGTGCAAACCACAGTGTCAAAAAAAGAAAGAGGGGGGATGAGAGAATGAAGCAAAATGCTTCATAGAAGTAGGTGGGGGTGAGTGGGTGGAAGGAAAAAGACTATCAGGAAAAGTGAGAGGGAAACTGAGGACATTGGTGTTGGGGAATGCACACTGGTGAAAATTGTTGTGCATTATATGACTGTAATTCAATCATGAACATTTTTATTTGTAGGAAAAAAAAACTGCATTATGAACAACTTTGTAACCACGGTTTTAAATAAAAGCATTTAAAAAAAAGCACCCGGTGGGCTAGATAAATGTCCTTGGCTGACTGTATGTGGCCCATGGGCTGTAGTTTGAGGACCACAGCTTTAAACATTGAGGTGCTTGTTGATAAGCTACATGAACTATCCCTGTCTCTGTTCTCTCTTTTTTCTTCCTTTTTTTTTTTGAGTGAGTGGGGGCACTCTCTTCACATATTTCTGGAAGCCCTGACAGACAAAAACATACCCCTCAAAAACTGCAGCGTTAGCAATAGTCCTTCTGGATCACAGCACCATGACAACCCCATTTTTGTTTAATACTTTCATCCCTGTAGGAGCACACCAATTTAGTTGCCAATGTGAATCTGAAGCCACCTAATGTTCAGAAACAAATGAAGTAACAGAATGGTCAACTAGCAACCAAAACTTACTATAACTTCTGACAATGGTTTACTGACATTAGAAGATACATTATTAGAAGATACAATAATGTTTACAAGTTTTCTTATTGCTGTACTCTTTTGTTTTTCTTTTCTTTCTTCTTTTTACCTTCTAAATAATTTTGCTCCCACTTTCCTGGAAACAAATGTTTTATGATCAACTATGTGACAATGATCTTTAAATAAGGTAAATTTAAAAAAAGAATTGGAAACTGTTATAGATTGGGAATAATCACATGTTCACAGTGGTATTAATGCTCATGGTTTTGATGTCTATAGTTCCCTCACCTCTCCACTACTTTGACCCAACATATCACCTCCATTTCCTCTACACTACCCTCATCTAACCACTAAGCCCTTACTTGGCATTCTTAGTTCTACAATTTAGTTCCAAATGTTTGTCATACTTTGACATTTTCCATTGCCTTGTTTTTCTATATATCACATACAAATTATGCCATCCAATACTTGTTCGCTTTCCTCTGGCTTACTTCTTTTAAGTTTCTCAGTCAAATCTAAAATACCCTAGGTCAGGTGTGTTTCTGCCAGTCAATTTGCTTATGTTTCCTGTCCCTGGCTATTTGTTGAGAGGCACAGAAAATTATTTGAAGCGTTTGTGAGATTCTCCTCAGACAAGAGGTTTCATTCTGTTTAGAATATGTGTGAAGACCTACAGAAAGAATAATATTATAGAATTATATATTCTAATATTTCCCAGGGAGCTGTCTCATATAATGATTTTTCCATTAGGTTTTTAGGAGAGTAGGCAATTGAAAGAAGTTTTACTATTATTGCTATTATTATTATTATTATTATTATTATTATTATTATTTTGGGTTTTTTTGGGGGGGCACATTTGGCAGTGCTCAGAGGTTCTGGCTCTGCACTCAGAAATTGCTCCTGGCAGGCTCTGGGGACCATGTTGGATCTCTGGGATTGAATCTGAATCAGTCCCAGGTTGGTTGCATGTAAGGCAAATGCCCTACAACTGTGTTATTGCTCTAGCCTCCTATTATTATTATTATTATTATTATTATTTGGTTTTTGAGACGCATCCGGTGACGCTCAGGGGTTACTCCCAGATATGCACTTAGAAATCGCTCTTGGCTTGGGGGACCATTATGGGCTGCCGGGGATCCAACTGAGGTCCGTCCTGAGTCAGCCACATGAAAGGCAAATGCCCTTAGCACTGCGCCCTTAGGCTTCTTAGGCTTCTGCTCCTATTATTATTTTTTAAATAATTTTAAACTACTCTCCAAATGGGTGACTCCTTAATTACTTTTATTAAAATATATAGATACGCATATATTCAGATGGATGGATATTGAATGTTTGAGTAGACTTGAAAGATAATAATTCCTCTTTCCATATGATCTCATGATCTAAAAATTACTGCTAATGGGGCACATGAATGTCATAATTCATTTCAGCTTCTAAAAGTATTTCACTTTGATTATCATTATCTTAATTTTAGTCAAGGGTGATTTGTAGAATTATATGTAAGCAATTCTTCTACCAGGCAGATCCTTCAAATATATCCATGTCTTTTAAAATAGATATATTTTTAAATAGATATTATTAGAAAAAATAAAATAGATATTTGATTTATATAATGTTTTCTTATAAAATTCTAGGGTAAACTAAGAATGTTAGGTTTTTCCTTATCTATGGAGGATAGCTGGATTTGTCATTTTTTTCACTTATTTTTTTGCAAGTCAGTAACTGAATATGTATCTAAAAAGACAATTATCTATGTAAGAGGTAGAAATCATTTTTATAATATGCTGGAAAAGCAGGGCCTGTGGCCCCATCTCCTGCAGTATTAATGTGGATCTTAGCACCAAGAACCAACCTGCAGACAAAATACTGCTTCAACCTCTCTCTCTGTGTACCTCAAACACAAAATTCAGGTTTAGCATTTGATGAGCTCTGGATCAATTCTTAAGATTCTCCAAACTGCTTTCTCTAGCGAGACCTGAAATGCCAAAATCTTATTGTCCTCTCACTTGTCATCATATGTCCCAATGGAATCCATGATGTCTGTGAGGGTTGCTTTCACGCAACCCCATCAACGGTTCTTCTCTCATGACTAGCATCTCTCCAATTAAAGTTCTCTTTATTAAGTCCCATCATATTCCGACAGGACTATTGATGATTTCACCTGTCGGCAACACATAGAAACATGGTTTAATGAGAATTATAATCACCCTTGACCTCTGCTCTTTAACCTTCTAGTACACTCCATTTTCGGCTAAGTGGTCCAGCAGCGGAGCATCCAAGAGAGAAAACATGGCAGCACTTTCTTGGTGATATGAACATGCAAGGACGGCATGTTCCAACCTATTTTTTAATGGGGAGAGAGGGAAGAGAGAAGAGTTAAAAGGTCATATCTACAGAATGAAGCTGTCTTGTCCGACAGAGCCCCACCAATCAACTAAACACTATTGGGGTCCACATGTCCATCAAATAGAACTGTCTAGAGATACCATTAAGAAACCACCCAGTGAAATTTGCATGTAACTGCATTCTTTTGTATGGCAATGAATGGATTATTTAAAGTGTCCCAAATAACTTTCCGTTGCCAAAGATAACCCTAGATTACTGTTCAGCAACTGAACGCCTTGACATTCAATTAATCCTGAATTCACATGCTGGGCAATTGGAGGCCAGCCCTCTCTGCTCACCCCCCCACACCCACAAACTATCTTTCTCTCCCTTCACCTATTTCAAATTCCATCACCCTGTGCTCTGTCAGGCATGGCTGACACGGATTGCCACGATGCCAGTTGACTGGAGAGATGAAAAAATTTGTTTCGAGAGGATGCGCGCTTCTTCAAAGATAAATGCTCACCAGAGAACGTCCTAACGGCTTTTAATTTCCATGCTTTTCAGTTTTATTGTTGTAAATGCAACTGTTTATAGGACTAATGACAGAGGCTGGCTCTGTCGAGTCAATTAGCCCAGTCGGCACTTGGATCGGATCCTTGAGTCCTGTTCCATTTACACTGCATGAACGTCTGATAGTTGGAGCAATTGAATTGCTCCACTGTGCCTTGGTGATTTCCATCCTCTGCATCTCTGGGCACTTTATAGGACAATGAAACAAATGAGAATATGCTAGATACATGGTGGTGAGGAGACCCATGTGAGCATGGCCAAAACTATGTCCACCAACAACCCAGTGTATTGTGTTCCTTGTGTCAGGGATGGCAGGATTCCTGCAGAGAAATACTATTAAAAGTCTGTGCCTTGCTTTGATTTTGAACTGGTTATGGTTTGGGTTTTCTATTTTAGAGGGTACAGAGGAAAGTGGGTTAGTGAAGAGAGAAAAGGAGTAGACGATGACATCAAGTACTCAGGTGATAGAGAGCTGAAATGCTACATCATTGAGAATAGGGAATTGGGAATAGGAATCGGGCAGATGTTGGGCTGGGTTGTCACCTGCTCTGAAATTCTAGAACATTCCTCTTCTGATCCTTACTCAAGCAGGCAAGTCTTCTATGGAACCTCTCAGGACACAGAGAGGGTGTGGGTCTCAGTTCATGCTCTATTGTGGTAATATAGGCAAGAAAGGTGGGTTTTGTTTTTTTTTACAAGGGTTCATCTGAGGACACAGACTACTGACCTTAGAAACACTTCCAAAGGCGTTGATTGTGGCATCAGTGGTGTTCAGGAGTTACTTCTGGCTCTGTGCTCAGGAATTACTCCTGATAGGCTTAAGCTCGGGGAACATATGGAATTCCAGGGATCTCACCTAGGTCAGCTGCTTGCAAGACAAATACCCTACCCGATGTGCTATCACTTGGACTCCAAGGGTTGGTATATTTTAATAACCACTGTTTCCACTTTCTGTCTAAGTTCTGTGGTAAACAAATAACGAAGAGCAACTGAATTCTAATTTTCTCTCAGGTGAATAGATATTTTTGGCTTCAGAACTTTGCATTTATTTATTTAATTATTTATTCATTTTTCTGTCCCTCTGTTCTTGGCAGTTTCACAATTTTTTTCTTTAAAAAAATAGCTCTAGTAAATTTTTGAGATAGTAAAACAACATCTAAAACCCTTCTGTATTTAATCTTTGACAATAATGTTTCTTTAAACTTCCCCATTAATAAAAACCATTTGGAAAAAATTCAAAAATGCTTTTAAATTTATTTTTTTTATAAGGGAACACACCCTACAGTGCTATTGTCAGGCTGGAACTCAGGACCAAACACATGAAAAGGATGTGAACCATATCCCTGAGACCCTTTATATTTAAGATTTATTGAGGAAGGAGGTTTGGGCCACCTCCAGAGGTTTTCAGTGGCTATTTCCAGCTCTGTACTCAGGAATGACACACAGTTGATAGTTCTCAGCAGACCATATGTGGGGCCAGAGATTCAAAAGCAGGGTTGGTAGTTACAAAGCAAGCCCTTGGGGCCTGGGAGATAGCATGGAGGTAAGGCGTTTGCCTTTCATGCAAAAGGTCATCAGTTCGAATCCCGGTGCCCCATATGGTCCCCCGTGCCTGCCAGGAGCAATTTCTGAGCATGGAGCCAGGAGTAACCCCTGAGCACTGCCGGGTGTGACCCAAAAACCAAAAAAAAAAAAAAAAAACAAAGCAAGCCCTTATACCCCCATCTTATGTCTCTTACTCCCACATGGAACTATTGAAAGATAATTGAAAATTATAAAGACCAATAATATTCACTGTACCTTTGTTTGAGTTCATAAAACACAATTATAAAAAGCTAGCCTCATAGATCAGTGTATTTTCCTCCACCACAAATTATCTGATTAATAAATTTATAGGAAAAAATAGTCTTGCTCCTTCCACACTCATGTTATCTTTTATATATTCTGAGCTTCCACCAAACAAAAAAATGCATCTTCCCTACCTAAAATCTAACCAGATGGTTTGCTTCTTTGAAAAAAGAAAGTCAATAAGTAAAGCTTAAGATCCAGATATTGCCTCTATTTAATTTAGCTGAAGTTTTCTATTTCTGAAAGTCAAAATGTGACATATGATTATTCATTCCAAACTATAATTTCCAGAAGCGGTTGTAGAATTTACACTCTGGAGTCAGATTCCCTGAAATCTCTCATTGGTTTACTACTTGGATTATGTCAGGCAACTTTGATAACCTCTGTGTACTTGGGTTTTCATGTAGAATCCTGATATGTTTTCATATCAATAGAAACTTTGAGTTTGAATCATTTTAACTCTTTTTAACTATTACCACCTGGAAGAAGTGAAAGGCAGGATATATCATTTGTCCTTGGGGGACATCCTTGTGGTCTTGATAAGATAATAAACCAGATAATATGAGGGTGTCCCAAAACAATCATTTCCATGACTAGGTTAAGTCAATTATTGGAGGAGATTTTATTCACCCCATCTTCCTTCCCTTGACACTATTTCACAAAC
>PVKC010028879.1:0-15287 GCA_004027635.1 Crocidura indochinensis
AATCCCTGAGTGTTGTCGGGTATGACCCAAAAATAAACAAACAAAAAGCCCCCAAAAAACATATGTGTGTGCATGAATAGGGCACCAGAAAGGTTGATGTGATAAGAACCACAAAGCATAGAGGACTGGATGTGTGTATTTTAAAAAAAGCAAGAAAACAGTCTTTGTTTAGAAATTCGGAGGAAGAGGGAGGTGGGGGAGAGTATAATGTGCCCAAGAGAGAACTTGAACTTCTCCAAAGGCAGAGAGAGCTCCAGGGCACAGCCCAGCACCCAAATAGGAAAGTCGAAAGGCCATCTCAGAAGGGGAGATGTGGGTGAAGGTGTTTGGCACCTATTGGTCAATCGGTGATCTCGTGAAACTATTAAGAATTGTTTGGATGTTTGAATTTGGGGTAGCAAAAAAGGCAAAAAACAACCCAGGAAAATATTAAAAAAGAAGTTCTCAATAGGGACTGGAGCAATAAATAGCACAGCATGGAGGTTGTTTGCCTTGCGTGATGCCCTCTGGGTTTGATCCCCAACATTCCATAGGTCCCCCAAGCCTGCCAGGAGTGACTCCTGAGCTCAGAGCTAGGAGTAACCCATGAATGCTGGAAGTCTCCAAGACCCTGAAATAAACTCCCTTCCCCTGTAGTATTTGTTCCTGATGTAATCTCTGCTACCTACTCCCATCCGAGCCAATGATGTCACAGAGCACATCCATATTGCATCTATGTCACATCCATGTCACAGCTGTGTCACACCCATGTCATATTTATGTTGCATGCAAGTCACATTTGTGTCACATTCATGATGCATCTGCACCACATTTGTGTCATACATGTGTCGTCATATTTGTGTCACACCCTTGACACATCTGTGTCTCATCGGTGTCACATCCATGTCACATCTATGTCGCAGTCGGGTCACTACTGCTCAGTCCTGTCCCCTACCCTCAGCTGTCTGTGGATGCTGACAACTGTCTTCTTATGCCTGAGAACCTCAACGGAACCTGGTGTTTGTGGACCCAGTCATAGGATTCCTCAGTGTAATTGTACTTAATGATATGTTTTGCAAATAGAACGTTTTTTTCCCTTTCTGCGGGTGATCAACTGAATGTGAACCATGGAAAAATCAGAGCAAGCACTCTTTATTATTTTAGAGAACACTCCTGTTATTGTGTCTCTGTTATACACTCCTCTGTATTTGTATTCTGCCCAGTTTCATTCTTAGTCACAAACAGTTATAAATGTGACTGAGATTTATGAGAGGGTTCTTTGCAATTTCCGGAACCTTTCTTCTCCATGACCGAAAATTCCCAGTTTGGCGCACACAGGATGCTTGGGAAGGACTAATTTAGGTTCTCCATGTAAAAGCAAAATTAGAGTAATAAAGGGAAGAAGAAAAATAACCCAAGTACAGCTTCTACATTTGTATAGATAATAGTGATATACAGATGATCGATCTGTACATGCTAATATTCTCTGATGTAGCCCAAATGGAGTCAGCTTCTGATACTGCTCAAATTTCCTGTGTAGACAGCAACAGCTTCTTTCAAGTAGCTGGTTCACATCGTGTAGGGGACCCCAACTTTCAACAAGTGCTTCCCATTCATTTAAGGAGGTAATGAAAAAAAATGAGCTTACAATTAAATTGCCTTTCATAGAGGAGGGCCAGGAGGACCGGTCCATGGTTGGAAGTTTGTCACAAAAAGTCAGGTAGGCACACATTCCTGCATTTTTCTATAAAAGAAGAAAGGGTCAAAGAAAGTCTGGGGGCCAGGGGCCAAGTGGTCTCAAATACATTGCAGGGGAAATAAATAAGGACAGAACTAAATAGCCACGCCAAAGTCAACTATAATAGAATCAAGGGATCTAAACTTTAACAATCTAAACTCAAAGGGGCATGTTATATTGGCAGGTCAGGGGGCAAAGGGTGGCGAGATAGAATGCACTCTGGGGCCATTGGTGGAGGGTGGTTGACACTGGTGGTGGGATGGGCCCTGATTCATTGCCCCAAATCACAAATTCAACCATGAATAATTCTGCTGATCATAATTGTTTCAATAAAACAAAATTTAGAAAAGAGTGTGGTAGGACGATGAGGGCAAAGAGGAATCATTAGGACACTCAGAGCTGGATAATGAGAGAAGTGACCTGGCATGAACCAAGAGTGGGGTGAAGATTGAGACGCACTTGTAACCAGGGGAATGCAATTGGGAAGAGGAAATTTGGGGGGGAAGTTTTGTGTTTAGAATTTATGGGTTTTGGGGCCAGAACAATGGTACAGCAGGTAGGACACTATGTAGACTCTCTGTCAGGGTAAAGTGCCATGTAGACTAGCTGTAACTCTAGTAACTCTAGTTGGCAAGCCTGGACACTCTTGGGTGTGTTTCCTATGGGAGTGTTCCAGGCTCAACATAACCCTTCATTTCTACTTTCAGATCTGCCAATTTACATAGAACCCTTAGTTTTGAGCACTTTCGGTTTATGGTGGAGTTATGAAGACCATCTCCCAGATCTTGTGCAGATGGTGTAGAGAAAGTTGTGGGGGTTTCTTGGAATGTCCAATTTCACTTTAGGGTTAGTACTGTCCACTTAGAAGGGTGTCAGGGCAAGAAAAGATAATCCCCAGCTCCAGCACTGCCTGTCCAACCTATCCAGGTCACTCTGATAGGCACCCAGAAGATAGCCCTGGGCTCTGATTTTTTGAAGCATCTGGAGAGAAATGAACGGTTGTTTGGGTGTTTGGGTGTTTCTTTGGGTGTTTTCAGTTCCGGCTCTTAGGACCCTGTACCAGCCCACCCTCCTCCCCCCTTCCTCCATCCTTCTTTTTCTCCTTCCTTCCTTCCTTCCTTCCTTCCTTCCTTCCTTCCTTCCTTCCTTCCTTCCTTCCATCCTTCCTACCTTCCACCCTCCCTCCCTCCCTCCTTCCCTCTCTCCCTCCCTCCCTCCCTTCCCCAAAGGCAGAGTGAGCTCTGGTATCTAGCCCAGGATGAAAGTAGTAAAATCCACATCTCAAGAGAGAGATGCAAGCGATATGTACTCAGGCACTCTGTACTCAGGTGTCATGTGTGTCCCACCAATGATTTCTTGAGCTAATTCTTCCTCAAGTTGGGTAGCAAATGCCACTCCTCATTTTTTCTGTTTGAATTTTTGGGGTGGGGGTCCACAGTGACCTGACCTCCAGTGACATTGGCCACTGGCCATATCTCTTAAGATTCCCAATGACTGAACAGGGACTCGATTCTCTTTCTTGGAAGTGCATATTGTAGTTTTGAAGACTCAGATACTAGTAGCTTAGTTACAGGAATCACATCTGGGGGCAAACTTGATATTTACTGTGGCCTCAGAAATACACCGTAAATGGTAATGATTCATTCACTTTGACATAGTGCTTGAGCTTCTGTTCAAAACAAACATAAAAATGACTATTTAAAAATACTGAGTTTAAGTATATCTGTCTTCAATGTAGAGTTCTTTTGGCAAGTAGAGACATTCAAAACATTTTTATATTGGTTTGGATAAATGATCTTGGAAATATGAAATTAATCCTTGAAATCTGTTCATGGTAATAATTCCGGGGAAGATCTTTTCCCCCTACGCAATGATGTTGTTAATGGCTTAATCAGATTGAAATTCAGCTTTTAAATATGTAGGTGGATAAAACAGACGAGATCATTACTGAGTTAATATTGCTGTATTAATAAATCATTTTATGAAATCCTTTGTAATTTAGCTGGAAGAATGCATTGGTCTCAGAAACATAGTATCTATAGCCATTTCTAATTTGTACATTTCTTTCTAACTTCTCATAAACTATGGAAATGTAGATCAAAGTATTTACCTGACTAGCCCACCAAATATTCTGGTGAAACATCTATTTGATTCCTGCCTTTTTTCCCTGAGCTATCAGATTTGCTCCTCCTCCCTTTCCTCTTACTATTTTTCTTTCCCATAACTCTTTCTTTCCTGAAGAAGCACTGTTGTGGTGTGCTGAGGAAAAGACATCCTGACAAACTACTAGGGTCCAGTCTTGATTATGATATCAGCTGACATGGGGTCAGGCCATTAGAAAGCTCCATTGCCTTTTTTCATTGATAACAAAAGTCAAGGGATGACATTTGGACAAAGATACAAAACACCATGTGACCACAGTTTACTGATGTGGGGGCTCATAGTCAGGAGAGTGAAGGGGAAGATCAGCTGTTCATGACAAAATGGTACATGAGTTTAATAAGCATAGTTTTTGGAGACATAGTTTTAATGCATGTCATTTCTTACAACATCCAGTTAGAAACTCCACACTCTAAATCATGAAGAGATGTCTTTTAGTATGTATAGAGAAAATGATTTCCATGTTGAAGAAGTGGTTTCTCTAGACATTCAAGTTTGTAATGGATTGTTACTTTGTAAAGTGTAGTTGTCTTGAGATGGAGGATGATTAGTCAATGCATTTTGGTAAATAATTTTGATTTTAATGTTGCAATAAAAGCTGCATGCTTTCTTTCATCCCGTTACCGAAATCAGTCGTAGCTCAGTTTCTCTCATGTTTGCTAACTAAACTGTGAATGAATTAAGACACCAAGCCTCCGACTTCAACTATAGTTTTGAGTCAAAGACTATGGGGCTTATTGCTTTCAACTTTATAGGCTAGAGAAATAATTTGTCAAGGATTCCTGGGAAATCTAAGTTGTGGTTTTCAAGATGATTTGAATTATCTGGTAAACCAGTTATCAGTGTGTGTGGTGGCCATTCGGACGTCACTATGGCAACGGTTTCTTGCCATGAAAAACATCCTTGAACAGGAGAGAGTAGTCTAGCAGCTTAACTAGGATTTGGGAAGGACTATTAATAGAAGAATCTTAACTCAGCAGTGATCTTGCCTGCTCTCCTGATTTCTAAAAGCATTCTTTTAAAAAATGGGCCCCTCTCGGAATGAAGAGTGAAACTCGTGAAAGTGTTCTTGGAAATGAAGGATGTTGGCTTGCTCATTTCTTTATGACTTCTAAAGGGTGCCAATGTCACATGAGTACCCCAAATTCCACGTTTCTTTGCAGCAAATGCCTCGTTGTGGCTTATACATTTCCTCTGCTCCCTGAAGTTTGACATGCTGAAAATTGGAAATCGCAGGGAACACTCTTATCTGCAGAGATTCTAGAAGTAAAAATCACAGGCTCCAGGTCAAAGTAGAGAGTGTGCGAGTGACAAGTAGAGAGAGCTTGCAAGTTTCACAGACATGAAGATTTAAGCACCTCTATGGAGTTCATGTCCCATGGGATGAACTGAATGTTGGTATTTACAGTGTCACATTTTTAGTAGAAGGGCTTTATTTGAAGTGAAACCATTGAGAATTCAATAAAGTTCAAAAGCCATAGTCCTTCCAGAAACACTTCTTCTGGCTGCATGGCACCACATGGTCATTTCTTGAGATCAGATAGAATGTGGGACTGGGGCCAGAGCGATGGCACAACAGTAGGGTATTTACCTTGCACAAGACTGACCCAGGACAGACCATGGTTCGATCCCCCAGCATCCCATATGATCCCCCAAGCCAGAAGAAATTTCTGAGCACATAACCAGGAGTAACACCTGAGCATCACAGGGTGTGGCCCCAAAATCAAAATAAAATAAAATAAAATAATAAAAGCATGTGAGTCAGAAAGGTTGGGTGCCTTACCCAGGAAGGGGACAAGTACTAAATAGGTGAGGAGACAGCTCACTTAGTAACACAGCAGACTTGAAGCAAATTCTCACAGCAACCAGGAAGTATGACATTGAGAACTTTGCTGCCAGGGTTTGGAGGAGCAGGGGCTGAGGATGGGGTGGCAGGAGTGCCAGGCTCACATAGTCATGCCCACCAGTACTGGGCTACACTTTTCTCTTCCCTCCTCTTGACCTTCCTCTCTCCCTTTCTCCCTTCCATCCTTTCTTTCATCTTCCCTCCTATTCCTCACTTCTAACCTCCTTCCTTCTTTCTTCCTCCCTTCCTCCTTTCCTTCCGCCCTTCCTCCTTCTCTTACACACTTCTTCCCTCTCCTTTCTTTTCTTTCTTTTCTCTTTCTTTCCTTTTCTCTTTTTTGTTTTGTTTATTTGTTTGTTTTTTGTTTTGTTTTTGGGTCACACCTGGCGGCACTCAGGGGTTACTCTTGGCTCTGCATTCAGAAGTTGTTCCAGGAGGCCGGGCGGTGGCGCTGGAGGTAAGGTGCCTGCCTTGCCTGCGCTAGCCTAGGACGGACCGCAGTTCGATCCCCCGATTTCCCATATGGTCCCCCAAGCCAGGAGCGACTTCTGAGCTCATAGCCAGGAGTAATCCCTGAGCGTCACTGGGTGTGGCTCCCCCCCAAAAAAAAGTCGTTCCTGGCTGGCTTGGGGGACCATATGAGATGCTGGAATTTGAACCTTTAGTCCTGGGTTGGCTGTGTGCAAGGTAAACGTCCTACTGCTGGGCTATCTTTCTAGCCCCGGTTCTTTTTTTCCTTCCTTCCTTCCTCGCTTCCTCTCTCTCTCCCTCCCTCTTTCTTTTTTGTTTTCTTTCTTTCTTCCTTCCTCCCTTCCTTTTTTCCTTTCCTTTCTTCCTCCTTGCCTTCCTTTCTCCCCCTCCCTTACTTGTTTCTACATGTCCTCCCTTCTTTCCTTCTGTCCTTCCTTCCTTCCTTTCCTTCTTCCTCCCTTTCTCTTTTCCTTCCTTCCTCTCTCCTTCTTTCCCTATGTGAAAACAACAAAACATTCAGCATTCAACAAACTTTCAGTTCAGAAGGTGAACTGGCCCTGGAGAAAACAGAATCGGGCCAGTAGACATAGTAAGTGCAGTATCTCAGGCCTGGGGCCCCGATCTGCCCTCCCTGGGCCCCTGATGTGGGAGAGAAAACAAACACCAGTCCTACAGTCGCCTCAGCTCCTGCTGATTGAGAACTCTACTGAACCAACCTTATACTGTTTTCTTTCATTTAAAATCCAAGGGATGGGGCCAGAGTGAGAGGACAATGGGGAGGGCACTTGCCTTGCACTCAACTGGCCTGTATTTGATCCCTGATCCTGTAGGGTGTCCTGTGTACCCCCAGGAGTGATTCCTGAGTCCAGAGCCAGAAGTAATCCTTGAATACTGCTGGGTGTGGTACCCAAAAACAAAATAAAAATCATGGGTTCAGGTTGGTTGCCTGAGAGTATTATTTCCTGTTCCCTGAGAGGACATCATAAATTCTAGTCTCCTTCTGTTTCTCTCTTTTCAAGTATTTCCAAGTATAACTTCCCAGCATTTCCTTCAGAATGCCTTTCCTTGTCATTCACCCCATTGTGAAATAATCCCCTGGCTGCCAAGCCTCCAAACCAGCTACCCAGGTACTAGGGTGTGTGAAACACCCACAATGCTCTGTTTTCATTTCATCTCAACAATGGCAATTTCCTACTGGCCTTTGACCTACTATGCCCCCTGTCAGTCAGTAGGGACTCCAGGATCTCTAGGGCAGAGAGTTTGTGGCACCCACTTACCATTCCAGCCAGGCATGGTCTTCACGGGAAATATTTTCTTCATGAAGCACATACTTGTCAAGACTTTATATATTTCCTTATTGAACTTGTTTCCTAACTTAATTAATCTCCTCATGGAGCTCACAGTAGGGAGGAGACATATTTTCTCTATTTATTTTGAATGTATGGTTCCTCGAGTGAAAACCCACCAAGGTTTTTTCATTGCTTAAAATGTGCTAAAAGATGTCCCATTTTCCCCATGTAACTGGGCAGAAAATACTATGTAAACTCAAGAGGACCTGGGAGCACACTGGGAGAGGAGGGAGACTGGTGAGCTGTCTTCCAGGATGTTTCTGGAGTTTGGTGCTACTGGACTGGCATAGTGAACTGTACTTTATTCAGAAAAAGAAATGAAAAAACCAGCCTGGCAGCTGGAAAGATAGCACAGCAGGAAGGGCGTTTGCCTAATAGGGGCCAACCTAGTTTCCATCCCTGGCATCTCATATAGTCTCTCAAGCCTACCAGGAGTGATTTCTTAGCTCAGAGCCAGGAGTAATCCCAGAGCCCCACCAGATGTGGCCCCAAATCCAAATCAAAAGAAATCAAACCAACCAGTCAAACAACCAACCAACCAGCCAGCCAGCCAGCCAGCCAACCAACCAACCAACCAACAATAAGAAAACAGCCCGATAATGATCATAACTAACCCTGAATTATCAGGAATTGATTGGCAATGCGGCCCTCATTACTCGCTCAGTGGAAATGGAGAACCCTGGCTTTCTGGTACTTGGTTCTCTTTCAACAGCCTTCTAGCCAGTGAAATTCTCTGAAAGTGAGGGTGAAGTTCTTTGCTGTTGAACCGCTTTGGCCTCTCCTATCACCAGCATCCCTGGATACCTGAACGTCTCCCCACCCCCACACACTCCCCGTTTCTGCTGCCTGACACTGACTCCCAGCTCATGGCTTGAATTTCTTTTCCCAATGCCTGCTGACTTCTAGAATAAGTTCTGTGCTGCTCTGGATCTGCATTGTCATTCCCCAGAGTCCTGGATCTGTTGTGAATCCTGGATCCCACGTCCTAGATCCTATGGGGCATCAGCTGGGGTACAGGGCAGGAGCAGAAACAACAGTATCAGCAAGTGTTTCAGAACAGAGGGCAAGGGCAGGCGGGTAGTTCTGGGGTCTTGTAAAAGACCCATGCAGTGAGCACATGATTAGTTGTTTCTATGCTAGGCTAGCTGTGGAGCAGTAGATCTTTCTTCCTAGCTTCATTTCTTTGAATAAAATGATATTTTGATAGGTAAAAATATTTGGATATGCTAATTAACTGAATATTGAGACCTTAATTTAAAAACCTTAGCTCTGCAGTATTATGAATAATACATGACTTCTTCGTTAGTAGTTTACCATGTGGGAATCAAGGCTCCTGGGAAGCAGAGATAAATCTGGTTTTGTTTGTTTGTTTGTTTAACTTGAATCACTTCGAGATGCACAACTACAAAATTTTTAATTGTTGAGTTTCAGTATAGTGTCCAGTGTTCAACCCTTCCCCAGTGCACATTTTTTGCCACCAATGTTCCCAGTTTCCCTCCCACCCTGTGCCCTACCTTCTCCTCTGTCTGCCTCTGGCAGAAATTTTCTTCTCTGCTTGTCTGTTTGCTTGTCTGTTTCTTCCTTTTTTCCCTTTTAGACACTGGTTTGCAGTATTATTACTGTGATTTAATATTCTATATGTTTGTGTGTCCTTATGCACATGTATGTGATGGTGCATGTGTGCTATAAACACACACAGACATACTTGCATATGCAGAGGTCTACTTGTGTATATATACATGTATATATAGACACACATATGTATAGTGAGAGGCACTTGTTTCCTCTCTCCGCTGGTTTCTTTAGGCACGGGAGAGAAGAGGAACAATATCAGTTGTGACCCGACAAAGATGTGACAAAGATGACTCGAGACTTATTTTCCTTGGGGAGTAACTGCCTCTGCCGCTTCCATCCTGGACTTTAACAGCAGGTGGAGTTTATGAGGTATTAAAGGTGAAGGGGAGAGCCTTTGGAAAGAACATTTCTAAGGCAGCAAAGCACTCAGAGTGCCAAGCACTTGGAAGGCTATTTTCTGGAAGCTTTGTCCCTATGTCCCTGTGCTTCGAGGACACCGTGGAGTTTGGATCCCAGTGGTAGGAACACAAGGGTCATTCCCTTAGGCAGTTCCATAGAGGCTGCTCTCCAGTTTTTCCATCACAGGGGATCACCAGTTGCTGTGCAGGTCTTCATTAATCATGAAAATAGGACATGCAGATCAACTCACAGAAACACTGGGTGATGATTTTGGGGTTTGTTTGTTTCACTACACCCAGTGCATCTCAGGGTTGACTCTTGGCCCTGAGTTCAGAAATTACTCCTGGCAGGCTTAGCAGACCTTATGGGTTGCCGGAGATCAAACCTGGGTTAGCCATGTGAAAGACAAATGCCCTGCACGCTGTGCTTTCACTCCAACCACCCCTTGGTGATAATTTTGGAAGAGGAGTTTATTAAAAATCCACAGTGTAGGAATGAGATTTTGATTTTGTTTCTGCTTTTTATAATTCTGGCATATTTATCAATAATTCACTATCTTACTGAATCATTATAAAAACTCAAAGAAGTGAGAAACATTGATACGTTAAGCCTCTGGTGTGGCTGATAAAGAAACTTGGGAGGAATGTTGGGAGGAACATCATTCCCAAGAAAGCCTACTCTATGTACCATCACTCCAAAGGCATCACTGCTGTTCCTAAAATAGAAGAAGCCCAGCATGTCTTCTGAGTAGACATCTTATTTCTCTTCTTTTGATGCCAAATATGTATGATCGATATGGGCAATCACTGAATCTGTGTAAGTAGGTAGTTGAGGGGCCATCAAACTTTTTAAAATGGAGACCAGTTCATGTCCTTCAAATTCCTATGCATACTGCACATATTTGATTTTGAAGTAAAAAAAACCAAAATGTGAACAAATACAATATTTAATATGAAAAACAGTGCTGGAGGGACTGGAGAGATAGCATGGAGGTAAGGTGTTTGCCTTTCATGCAGAAGGTCATTGGTTCGAATTTCGGCATCCCAAATGGTCCCCCGCACTTGCCAGGAGCAATTTCTGAGCATAGAGTCAGGAGTAACCCCTGAGCACTGCTGGGTGTGACCCCAAAACAAACAAAAACAAAAATAGGACCGGAGAGATAGCATAGTGTTGGGGCATTTGTCTTGCATGCGGCTGATCTGATCAGGTAAGGACCACCTAGTTCGATTCCCAGCATCCCAGCCAGCCAGAGGCAATTTCTCAGTGCAGAGCCAGGAGTAATCCCTTAGTGCTGAGGGTGTGATCCAAAAATCAACCAACCAATCAATCAATCAAGTTTTAAGAAAAATAAATAAGTAAATAAATAAATAAATAAAATGAAGAACAAGTAAAATTAAGTCAACAAACTTACTAGTATTTCAATGGAAACTATTGGCCTGCTTTTGGTGGGCTGTAGTTTGAGAGCCTCTGCCCGAGACTAGGAGGAGTCAAGAGACAGAGAGAAGGAGGGAGAGTAAGAGAGTGTGTTGCATATCCCATATGTATACTGCCTAGAACAAGTGGGCTGCTAGGCAGGACAGGCAGGACAGATAAATGTCCTCAGCAGTTTGCATGTGACCTGCAGGCCATAGTTTGAGGCTCCCTGAGATAGTTGAATGAAGATAATGTCCTAGAAAGAAGAACCTAAAGAAGATCTAAAAATATACCACAAGAGACAAGGTGGTGGATAGAACACAAGAACACCAGAAGGGTGAGGGTAGTGAAAACAAAATCCCCAAAACTGGGGAGAAGTAGACAAGGGGAAGAAGTGGTGTGGGCTGAAGAGTGACTGGAGGGAATGGGTGGAGGCCTTGGGTTTGGAAATTCCCTGCAGTTTCCAAGAAGGTCTCTCTTTGTAGCATGCCTAGGTGGTCAGGAATAGTAGTGTGCCATGGGGTAGGTGTTGGCATGTGTGGACTCTGCTCACCCCTCTGGGAATCTTAGCTCCTCAGGGAGGGTGTCTGAGAAGCAGAGGTTTTCTTTTGGATGGGACCCCCAATGGTGGGTTCTTCCCACCAAAGTCCTGGCCACAGGTCCCCCTAGATTAGCTTCCTGTGAGTTCTTTGTCTCCATAGCTTAGCACAGTGGCTAGAACACCAAAACTCTATTCTTGAAATTGATGCAAGAATTTCACTTAGCACCCCAGCAGGAAGCAGGTTTAAGGGGCTACCTAGTCACTCACTGGTAGCTGGGTCTGGTGCTCTTGTGCTTGCATGAATATTCAGTCCAGGTGTCTGAGGAATGGCTACTGGCTTGGAATTCTGGTCCTTCTATTCTCAGAGGGGAAGGAGCATCATTCTTCTTGTCTGCTGCACCCAGAGCTCTGACTGGAGTCTTTGTACATCACATTGGGGCTTCCCCTATGACTTCCGTCCACTCTACAGGCAGAAAATGTTTTCTGCTGAGTTGCCTCTATGAGAAAAAGGAAATCCATGTGTTTCATGCTAAGAGTGATTGGATCTGTGTTTGTTCAGGACTATATTTTGAACAAAATCACCTTCTCAGCATGATTGATGTACATCCATGAGCAGAGAGTGGTGTGGGAATCTGCTTTGCAGAAACAGAAGCTGTTGGGTTTATGTGTGACAGCAGCCTTGCTGGGACACCCCACAATGACAGTCTCTGAGGATTCCCCTGACACTATTTAGTATTCAGTTCCACGGAGACCAGGTCCTTTGTCCATTTAGTTAAGGAAAAATTGATGCCCTCAAACATGTCCTGAACTGCGTGGTATCTCAGGAAATCAAGGGTAGGAACGGTGGGGTGACAATTGGCATCCCCGTGGGTCTGGAAATGTGCCAGGAGATGAAATGGCAACGTGTTAAGTTAGAAATGAAAGGCAAAGGCTCAGAGGGCTGACTGGGATTCTGTACAGATTTTTTTTTACTGTGAAAAATGGCTTTATTAATGCACATGGATGAAGAAAGTGCTAATCTGGGATTCTGCAACCGTCTTTAATTAACTAGTCAACCGGCGAAGATGCATGAAACTCAGATCTCAAAGTGAGGGATCATCAATTCAAAGGTTTGCTCTGTCTACAGCTCACAATCTTCAGAGAGCTCAGATGAGTAGAACGATTTGTTACTGGGTCTTTGGCCACTGGAAATCTGGGGGTAGAACATTCATGCATACTGGTTTGGGGCTTGGTCTCCTGGCACCAGCTTGATTTTCCAGGGGTGTAGAAGCCACAGGAGCTGCAAAAAGATGAGTTCATTTATGTCTGTGCAAGAGAAAAGGTACATGACAGAGTAGAGCCCAGGCACCATACAATGCCTGTTGGTCACCAAAATCAGATGTGTAACCTTCTATCAGGGGACACAGGTAGAACTGTTTAAAGAGAAGATGACAAATTCTGGGATCCGCAATCAGCTTGTTTTGTATGCTTAATAAGAGGAATCTCATCTTTGGCCTCACATGCCTCCACCTCATCCTGACCCAGTCCTTGCGTTAGAGCCTACACGACTGAGACTTAGCTGAAGGACACAGATGGGAGTGAGTGACGGCGTCATGGTAGCTGAATCCCAGCTTGGGACGCCTTTCTTGAAGGACGATTGCTCTGTGAGCAAGCGAAGAATGATGAAAGAACAGTAGCTATGGTATCAAAGGAAGATAGAGAACACATTTTCCTTTGTCTATTTTGGATAAGCCTTTATTTTACTAGCAAAGGTGTCACCCCAAAGTCATGGCCAACGTATGTCTGAGGATGTTGAGGATGCTGTGGAAGGGACTGTGGACAGAGCTTCTCTGCAGGGAAAAACATCTTTAGGATGCTTGTGCGTCTCAGTAGTTCTGTCAAAGACCCAGGTCTGACAGTGGCTAGAAAATGATTCCTGTCTCCATGCACAGGAAATGGGAGTCATCAGTCTTGTGCTTCCCTGTCACTTCTCTGGCAGTGCAGTGTTAGATCACACCCTGCTTTATCCAAAACAAAGGCATTCTCCCACTTCCTCTTCCTTTTCACCAAGCCCTTTGACTTGTAAAAGTCCACTGCATAGT
The DNA here is from genome assembly GCA_004027635.1 of Crocidura indochinensis. NCBI lineage: Eukaryota > Metazoa > Chordata > Mammalia > Eulipotyphla > Soricidae > Crocidura > Crocidura indochinensis. The sequence goes on from PVKC010028879.1 coordinate 13,553, forward strand.
TACTTCTGTCTCTCGCCCAACCTCCCTCATGATGGATTTGTATTGGTTTAATAAAGAGAGGTTTTCCATTTGGCAAGATGTGCAGAGAGAACATGAGGTGAGAAGCCCACTGGACTCCATGATTCTCTCCTGGCTGGCTTGGTTGATCAATTCCTTCGCGGCCACCCTGCGTCAGATCCATTCACCCAGGGTTGGAAATATGGCATGTGGGATGAATTCACAACTGGTGCCTGAACCTTTATAGTGCAGGATCTTTACCTGTTTCCATATTGATGGTAGCAGAAATGCTGTGAAGAGCATGTTCCTGTTTGCTCAGCTGAGTGAGAACGAGGAAGCTTTTGTGCTTTTCCTGAAAGGGACTACTGTTTCAAAGTGAAATAGCTGAACAAGAGAATGCCCCGTCTTCTTCCGAAATTGGAATTTTTGCCCGAGTGGAATCTCTACAAGTTAGAGAAGGCAGAGTTTAATCAATGACATAAAATATATACCCCTACTGGAAATTTGAAGAGCAGGAAGAGAAGCAAACACTCTAGATGATACGAGGGTTGATGTCAAGATGGATATTGAACATATTTTGTAATATCAGAAAAGGGAAACAATGAGAATAGTTCTTTCATGATATTCTTTGGAAAGAATTTTCCTATACTGAGTAAATTTATGAATGGGGACATTGAGGATCAAGCTTATTCATATTTTATGCATGATTAATCTTTACATTAGGATTCTACTATTGTCTGAGTTATTTTTCCTGTGCTGTGCTTTTTATAATAACATGTTAAAAAGGCAAGACACTTTCCTTTGCTTAGTCTATATTTTACATTATGTTAGTGTTTAGTTAGTGTTAGTGTTAATGTTAATGTTTGCGTGCCCTAGCATTTTGAGGGAATTTGGGGGGCCCACACTGAGCTGTGCTCAGAGATTTCCCTCCCTCTGTACTGAGAAATCACTCCTGGCAAGTTTGAGGGAACAGGTAGGATGCCAGGGATCTAACTCTGGTCAGCTGATATACCCACTGTCTTCTCCTTTACTTGAATTACAACATGAAATCCAACTCACTATAAGAGAACTGTTAGACAAGTTTTCACTCTGAGTTACTCTTCTTTGTTCCAGACCTAGTTTCAAGCACAATTTAACCTTAGCTGAGCAAGAAAGCAATTGGTGAGTCCTCCTCTAGCTGATGGAGGAGTGCAAAGAGGTGAGTCTTCCTCTGGCAGAAAGGTGAGTCTTCCTTTAGCTGAAGGGCAGAAAGGTGAGTCCTCCCCTAGCAGAAAGACAAATCCGCTAGCTGAAGGGCAGAGACAGAGAGGTGAGTCCTCCCCTGGCAGAGGTGAGTCTCTAGCTGTAGGTCAGAGCAGAAAGGTGAAGGAGCTTCATGACTCTGACCCAAGACATTGGTCTCAGTTTGGTCCCTTGCTTTAAGCTTGCACAACAGCTGTAGATTTCCTGAACTGGGGATAGTGCCCTCTGGGTGTCCATGTGGTCCAATACATGTGAAGACAAATTTGTTCATAGCATTGCCTTGATGTGTTTTCCCACGGCCTCAGCTGCCGTGTTGAGCTGTCTAGAAAGCTGGGAGATGTCCTCCCAGAGTATCCACTCCCCTTCCTAGGAGGATGCACTTCCCTGCCCATCATGCTCTCAGGCCCTCACACCTCTAAGGCTCAATAAATGCAGATGGTCATGGAAGCCATTAACTTTGCATCTCTTTGGGCCCAGTACAGAGCACTGGAAGTGA
>PVKC010028880.1:0-15300 GCA_004027635.1 Crocidura indochinensis
CCCCCCCCTTTTTTTTTTTTGCCAAGACCGCACCAATGGGAAGCTGAGTGAGCATCAGGCAGGATCTTCCTTGGGGGTATTCTACTTTTTATACTTGGATGTGAGCTAGACTTAGGAGGGCTGGGAAGAAAGCGGCAAGTGTGACAGGACTGATGTAGGTAGGATATTGTAGTCTAGGGAAAATAAAGACTGAATGAGTAAACCACGTTTTTGTTCAAATGAAGACGACTGAAAGGATCTTATAGTAGTATTTGATAACTCGGAACACTACTGTCCTCTTTGTCAGTGCGCTTCTTCTCGGTGTTTTCATTGAATTCTGACCATTTTGGAAAGAAGTGGTACCAGGAGAAATGTGAGTTTCACAGGTTGAGGGACTTAGGAAGCAAGTGGCTGGAATTGGAGGGATAGGTGGGGTCTGTGTGGTAGCAGGGCTGTGCTTACATTAAGGTTTTTATTATGGTCGGCCCTGACTATGAATTACTATTCACATGTTACAGTTGAGGAAACATAAGCATAGATAAATGACGGGGATTTTCCAGGGTGTTGTGTCTAACCTAGTGGACTTGTGAAGTATCTAACTTGAAGCTCCTGATTCCCATTGCTTTGTGGATTAATCATTCTTATTTTTGATGACAAGAAGACGCTTGTGGATGTTGTTATATACTGGGTACTGTTAAACTTGCTGACAGGACACTGGCATTTTCCGTCTAGACAAAATTGTCTCTCTGACCCAGGCCAAATCATGTCCCCTTTATGTCTCAATTCCCCTACTACAAGACGTTGATGTTGAGGCTTATCGTCCTTACTTGTTTTATTTAGCATTCCATAACGTGCATTATAGAATGCGGATTAATAATTCAGTTATTTTTCTACAGGGGACAGTATTTTACTTTGTTTTAACTGCATGTTTTGGCTGATTATCACATCTATAACTTATTGCCCTTCTGCGTTGACTATATACCACTTGATGAAGGGAAGTTGATTCCAAGGACCATTCAGCTTAGCTTCTATTATTTAGTATGAACTACTTATCTAGGAAGCACTACGGGGGTGAACTACGGGGGTCAATCATTACATGATTGACTTGAATTTTCCAATCAACTCCTATCCAGATTTGTTATTTATTTATTATTTATTTATTTTTAACATATTTTAGCACATATAATTCGTGTTCAATAAATATTATTGATCATATGACAGCCAAAGGTGAAAGCACCCTTAAGAAAAACAAGATGATGTAAGACAAATAAAACATCTCACCATGTCAATCTCCAACATCTGTTGACATATAAGGTTTACCTAGTAGAGGTGTGGTTCCTGAAGCTGGTAGGAATAAATAGCATTGTCATTTGCTTTCCTGAGTACATCCTATAAAGCAGAGTTTCAGGATCCAGAGTGATAGCATAGCAGGCAGGGTGTTTGCCTTCCACAGGTCAACCTGGGTTCAATCTTCAGCACACCATGAGTCCCATCAGGAGTTATTCCTGAGTGTAGAACCAGAAGTAACCCCTATGCACAACTGGGTATAGTCCAAAACCCAAAAAAAGCAGAGTTTTATTTTCTCCATGAAGACAATAAACTCACATTGTCTATGTCATCCTCTGTGACTTTCCCTCTTCCCTTTGTAATTCCTAATACATACCCAACTGAACGATAAATTCCTAGAAATTGACTGTGCTCCCAAGAGGGAACTATTAAAATAGAAATTGACTTGTTCCATTTTTTTTTAACTCCAGAGTCTCAAGATGGAGAAACCAGCCACTTAAAAAAACATTTGAGTAAACTTTATTATACGCCAATTCTGGCTCAGGGTTTCAGTGGGAATCATAATTAACAAAGATCAACTTAGTTTCAGTTCTCTTTAAGAAATTTCTTCTCTGCTTTTTTTCCTATGTAAAAAAATTATTATGTTTGAAGAATGAAGACAAATAATAAAATGAGTCTTAAATATTAACTGATCCTGGGACTGAGAGATAGCACAGTGGTAGAGCATTTGCCTTGCATGCAGCTGATCCAGGACAGATGGTTCGAATCCCAGCATCCTATATGGTCCCCCATGCCTGCCAGGGACAATTTCTGAGCACAGAGCCAGGTGCTACCAGGTGTGACCCAAAAACTGAAAAAAAAAATTAACTGATTCATACCTGTGAAAAGGAGGTAGATAGCTCTCTGATAAAGTATTTAAATATTACCTAGTTCTGAGATCCAACTCTATGGACAAGGCTAGGAAAGGTGAATTGAATCCCTCATGATCAAAAAGGATAGCAGGAGATGCAGGACTAATGTAGAATTCTTAAGAAGGCTCATATTCAATATTGTATCAGGAATTCTGGAGGTGAAAGTACATTTGGAAATCATAGTTATTAAAGAAAACTTCTGTTTATTATTAGTGAAATATAACAGTTTAAATAGGTTTAGTATTTCTGTTTTTCAATTTTCTTGTTCAAGTAGGCAATATTAAGAATATTAAGGAGAAATTATTTGTTCTATGCCATGATCCTTACCTCATATGGCTTCCAGAGCACAGTCAGGATTCATCTCTGAGCATAGAGCCAGGAGGAAGCTTTGAGTACCACTGGGTGTGGCACCAAAACAACAACAAAAAGACAACAATTAAAAAGGGGGGGGGGTGGAGAGATAGCACAGAGGTGTTTGCCTTGCAAGCAGCAGATCCAGAACCTAAGATGGTTGGTTCGAATCCCGGTATCCCATATGGTCCCCCGTGCCTGCCAGGAGCTATTTCTGAGCAGACAGCCAGAAGTAACCCCTGAGCACCACTGGGTGTGGCTCAAAAACCAAAAAAAAAAAAAAAAAAACCTTGTCCTTAGCCTGTACTTTCAAGAAGGAACTACTTAAATAGAAATATAATAGTATGCTTGTTTTCTAAATGTTGTTTCCTAATAAACAAAACCAGAAGTCAAAGGTGACCCTGTTATATAGCTAGTAAAGTCATATATAATGTGTGGATTTCATTATTTCTTTTTTCTTTTGTTTGTTTAGTCGTCATACCCTGTGATTTGCCTGGTTCAGAAAGTACTCCTGACACTCACTGCTCAGGGAATTCTCAGGCATGCTGGATCTCAAACCCAGGTTTGCCACGTATAAGGCAAGCATCCATTGTGCTGTATTATCTCTCAGGCCCGTAATGTCCATTTTCATTTTGTTTGTACTTCTCTCTCTGGCGAGTCAGAGCATTTAATATCCTGGAAAAAGTATGTTTTCCTATGGCTAGAGCTTTCATTCATCACTCTATAATATCCCAAGCCCTAAAGTGTTTGTTGCAGAAACCTGTTCTCTGTGTATCAAACATACTGAAGAAGTCCTTTTATTATTTTTTTTTAAGAAGCTGCCTAGTTAGAACTGTACATTTTGTAGCCAGCTGTTCCTTTGTGGAGTTCTAGCTATGGCAATTCTCCTGAATGCCAGGGTCATTAGGGGAAAAAACCTTGCCTTTGTTTTATTTTGTGTTTCTCCTTTCCTCCCCTCTCCTCCCCTCTTCCCCTCCATTCCCCTCCTCCCTCCCTGACCCTTCCCTTCTCTCCCCTCTCCTCCACTCCTTCTCTCCCTTCCCTTCCTCTTCTCTTTCCTTCTCTTCTTCCTCTCTCCTCCCCTCCCCTTCTATCCTTTCCCTTCTCCTCCTCTCCTCCAGTCCCCTCCACTCCTTTCTCCTCCCCTCCCTTTCTCTTCCCTCCCTTCCCTTCTCTTCCTTTCTCCTCTCCCTTCCCTCCTCCCTCTCTTCCCCTCTCCCTTCCTTTCTCCTCCCCTCTTCTCCTCTCTCCTCCCCTTACCTCCCCAACTCTTCTCTCTCTTCTTTCTCTCCCGTTCCCTCCTCCCTCCCTCCCTTTTCTCTCCCCTCCTGTCCTTCCTCCACCCTCCACTCTCCTCCCCCTTTCTCCTCTCCTCTGCTTTCCCTCTTCTCTCTCTCTCTCTCTCTCTCTCTCTCTCTCTCTCTCTCTCTCAGTGGGGCAATGTGGAAAGATAATAGAGGGAATGAGGTACTTGCTTGCTGTCAACTCTGCTTTCAATTCCAGGAGTAAGCCCTGAGCACTGCTGCTTGTGACCCCCAAACAAAACAAAACAAAACAAAACATCTGGCTATGAAGGCAGGTTTGATTTTGTATATTACATTATTCCATTAACAATAACAAGTCTGCCCAGCTTTATCAAGGATAAAGGAGATGATATGGGGAAACATACGTATCGTACCCAAATGAGATTACTTATGCAAAAATTTGAAACATAGGCAAGGTTTATGACAGGGGGTTAGGGTTTAAGTTAAGTCTACATGTGAATGGACAGCTCCATGAACTGTTTGCTCTAGTAGAAGGAATTTTGTGATGGTTGGGGACTGAGTAAACAGTGAGAGTTTGGGGTTGTTTATGTAATGGTGGAACAGTTGTTTCTTGAGTCTCATTTCTCTCTATTTTGAAAAGTTCATTGTGAAATGAAAACCAAGGTCTGCGTTGTTCCTATTAAAAATATGGGTGTAGATTTCTTGGAACATCAGGCAAGGGTTGGACTTGCAGGTACTTAACATTCTTCTAGAGAGAATTGCCTTGAATTGGAACCAAAGGCCCAGTACTAAGGATGGTTCTGGAGAAAATTCATCCCTTTTGAAAGAGGTGATTACTATCCAGTAATGCTGAGCAAGACATTAGGGGGGAGAATCCAGTTATTACAGGCCATAAAGTGTGTTTTTTGTATCATATATTGGCAAAGGACATGAAGTAGATTCACTGTCTATGGAGTAGATTTGTTTTCTTAAAACAACATTAAACAAAAGGTAAAAGCACCATTGAAATTTCTGAAGTACCTGATTGCAGTGTTGAAGAAATAAGAAAACAAAACAGCAACAATAAAATGACACATCTTGGGGGGGGTAATAAGCTCTTTCTATGAGTACAGATATTTTTCACTGAGAAGGATATGACATGCTTATCTCTATTCTTGAAACTTAACAATCTGGCCTGGAAAATGGTATGCACCAAGTATTATCACTCTTCAAAATCTTGGGATATTGTATACTTGCTATAATAAATGGATTACTTTTAAAACCATTTTAGAAATATAAAATAAGCACATAGACTCATGTAAATAAGTAACAGGGGTTATTTTAAGTTATATTTATTTACCATATCTCTGACCTTATTTTTAACCAACATGCCTAGGAATGTTTTATTTCTCTTTTAGAGAAAAGGAACTACTGGTGGTACTCAGGGCTTACTCCTGGCTCTGTGCTCAGGAATTGCTCAAGAAGGACTCAGTGGACCATATAGAATGCCTGGAATTTAACCTGGGTAGGCCAAACACAAGACAAGTGCTGTACTCTCTCCAACCTCAATATTTTGTTTCTTGTCCTTAACTGAAACAATCTAAACATGAAATGTGTTATTCTATTTTCCTTGGCAGGTAGTAGGTTTTTTTGTTTTGTTTTGTTTTGGTTTGGTTTTTGGGGCACACCATTGATATGCTCAGGGGTTACTCATGGCTCTGCACTCAGAAATCACACCTGGCATCTTGGGGGATCAAATGGGATACTGGGGATTGAACCTGGGTCGGCCACGTGCAATTGCTGTCCTATTGCTCTGGCCAGTAAATGTATTTTTAAGGCTCAGACTGACTTTATGTTAAGTTTGGGTGAGTGTGCACAAAAAAAAAAAAAAACAAAAAAAACAAAAAACAAACAAACAAAAAAAAAACAACAAACTTGCAGCTGGAGGGATAGCACAGTCATAGGGCATTTGCTATTAATATGGCCGATCCAAGATGGACCTTGGTTTGATTCCTGACATCCCATATGGTCCCCCGAGCCAGGAGTATTTCTGAGCACATAGCCAGGAGTAACTCTGGAGAATCATAGGATGTGGCTCAAAAAGCAAAAAACAAACAAACAAAAAACACAAAGAAAACAAAAGCAAACAAACAAAAAACCTTTCAGCATCCTTTAAGTTAATTGGTTTCACCTGTTCCTGCACCCGTTTTTCATTCCCTCACATAAAAGGACTCATTTCTTCATATTATACAGTTGATGTTAAGGCATATATGTATCTTACTATTTTCCTACAACCTCTGCCCAGAAACACACTCAATCCAAGACTAGGAGCTCCTTGAGGATAGGAGTTATGAATTTCTTAAAGACCAGCAAATACTTTCATAAATTATTGAATGAAGTCTCATGCTGTTAAGATGAATGAGCCACCATTGAAACTGAACAGGTTTTTCATGGAGACAATTAATTTTTTGAGTAGTTGTTTTAATTTCGTGATGTTATTTTTTTATTCTACATTTCCCTTCTTTGTTTTTGATGCTGTTTCTATTGTTTCATTGATCAGATACACATTTGACTATGTGCCCCACTGGGCCACAATTTGTATTTTTTATACCATAAGATTCACTCCCCCCCTCAAAAGATGGGGAAAATGTGCATCTTATGGAGTGAATGCTGCCTCGAGCTGAATCCTGAGTGCAGGGGAGAGCATATACTAACCACTTGACATCGTCCCCTTCATTGCATACCTCATAGTATGAGCAATCAGGTTAACACACTTTCATTATCACATATAGAGCTTTCATTTAAGACTATTTGATTGCTGTGGAGACTTTTATTTCCTCATCTAAAAACTGTGTGTATCTAATGGTCAGGTGTGTCTTCTAGAGTGAAAAATTTGTTACTTTGTGGTGCACTGGAGATTACAGTAGCACTAGAAGTATAGATGGCAGTAATGGCAGAATTGTGCTTAGTGCATGTGGGTTAGTGCTGGAATCAGAATCACAGCTCTACCGATGAACTATCCATGGGCCACATGAAGACAGATTCTTTATGTCATTATCAGTTATAGTTATTGTTGTATTTAGGGAGGAGCACACATGGCTATTCCTGTGATTCTTCGCTCCAGAGTTAACATCCTGATGATGCTAAGGGGACCACATGTTGTTTCAGAGCTTAAATTTGGCCAGCATCTTAATCCCTGAGCTATCACTCTGGTCTCTAAGTTTTTTTTTGGAAGGGGCATGGTTGGGAGCATACCTGGCTAATCTCAGGGTTACTGATAATTACTGGCCTGCCCAGTGGTTGGTGTTTCCAGTCACAAAGGAATGGTGGTGATAAGGGATAAGACCTGATTGTATCACTTGACTGTGAATGCTTAAAAAGGTTTCATTGCTCATGCTTCAATACAGTGTCAGGTGCAAGAATGATTTTTCAGTGCTAATGGAAGATACTAGTGGTTTTCTGATTATTTTGAGTATTTCAAGTCAATTTGATGGATATTTCTAGACTCCTAAGCCAAGGATAGTGCCAAGTGCTATAACCATGGTTCTGGCTAAGCTTGGTTGAGTATTTAAGCATTTGTCTTAAGCATTTGTCAAGTGCTGTCCCTTTTCACTTTCACATTACTGCAAAATACCCCACATACTCCAACCCTAAGTGGATGGGTCTGAAGAAGCTGGGTAGCAGCAAAGGATTAATAAACCAAGCCATTTGGAAAGAATTATGGAGTCAGTGTCTTTTTGCCTGGATCTTTCAAGTCAGCACTGCCTTTACTTTATTAAATCATTATTGGTTAACCAGGAGGGGGAAGGTAGAGTAATGCATGTAGGCTTTTACACATCTAAAGGAGAGGTGTTAAGGAAAGAGGAAAAGGGGGAACACCTTTGTTTTGGGTTAATTATTGGGTGTCACCTTAAACACTCCTGCTGATGATATAATACCCTAGCTGCTTGGGGAGAGAGGAGGGATTTTGATTAGACTCAAGGTGTTATAACCAATGTACTGACTGAACTTGGCTAAGCATTTAGTATATTCCAAGTGTTCTTCAAGTATTGATTCTTTTCATCTTCACTTTGCTGCGGATATTTGCACCCTTACTAGTAAGGGAGAGAAGGCAGATTTAGGTTAGGGTGGCTCATGAGCAGAGAGCTCTAAGGTTTTGATCTGGCTTTTCAGATGTTAAAGCTCATGATTTTTTTGTTGTGTATTGTTTACTTTATATCTTAAAATATGTTTTTTTAAAAAAAATATGTGTTTTTTTTAAATATGTGTTTGCTCACACTCAGTAGTGCTCAGGGCTTACTCCTAACTTTGTGCTCAGGGATCACTCCTGGAAGGCTCAGAAGATCATATGGGATGCCAGAGATTGAACCTGTGCTTGCCACTAGCAAGACAAATTCCTTATCCACTGTTACTATAATTCAAGCCCCTTGAAATGTAGTCTTGTAAAACAAGCATGTAATATGAATATATTTAAAATTTTTGTCTTCCTCTGTAGATCTAGGTATTTCTAGGGCTCACTAGGAGCTTGAGATTATATAATTAATAGATATATAGTGGTGGCTCTAAGATACCTTAGATTTGACAGGTCCTGGGCAAAGTCATGATATTTGCTTGACATACCTGGTAATCTTACAGGGTTACCTATTTCTATGATGGGCGTCTAGTCACCAGGTAACCTGAGACAGTAACTTGAAAACTATCTTTTATCCCATATCTTGCACCTAAACCAAGATCTATTGATTCTTATTTCCTGGATAACTCTTTCATCCATCTGCTTGACTATTTCTGCTGAATCTGTCTCAGTTCAGTCCAGCTTTTTCATCTGCTTGCATAGCCTCCCTGGGCTTGTGAGTTAGTCTGGCCTTCCTTCAATCCATCATCAATATTGTAGGCAGAGTAATTTATGATGCTGGGAGAAGACCCTAGATTCTTCAGGTCAGATCCTGACCTCTCTCACCTGGCCAGTTCTTCACAGGGCAGACATACACGATCTGGCCCTTGGGACTTTCAGGTTCCTTTTGAACTGCCTTTTGAATTTTTGCACAGCCACTAAGCATATGCTCTTCTATACAGCATCTAACATTGCTGCATCTGCTTTCCTGGAGTCTGGCCTAGCCCTTGGTAATAAAGCAGTCAATTACTCTAATAGAAATGGATGAAAATATTAGTGTGGTCTTAGGTACTTGCCCAACCCATCCCAAATTCCAAGTGTTTACAGGCTCTGAAAATTCCAGGTCACTGGGAATTCTATCAAGAACAAATGCTAATTCATTTTGAGAAAAGCAGTTAAGGAAGGTGCTGTTAAGAGACTAAAACATTGGCTTTACTGTATTAGGTCACTTGTCACAGTGTACTTTGAGCACAATACTATAAGATTGTGTTCTACAATATTGAATAAAGTATTGTAGGATTCTATTATGATTAGTTAATAGAAATTGGTTTAAATAAGGTTGGTAATTTACTTTTTCACATGGCTTTTTCAATTGCTCTGTGACTCTTGAACTGTAAATAAAGAATGGGCATAAACCTAAACCTACCTTAGTCATTTGGGGCTGCTATTATGAGGTACCAAAATTGGGAGAATTGCAGACAACATAATTTTATTTCTCACAGTTCTTGGAGTTGGAAGATCAAGATCAGGGTGTCTGAGCAGGGTGTGCTGAGGAAACTTCCAAATCTCAAACTGTCAATTTCTCATCATGTCCTTTTTTGTGTGGCAAAAGATATCAAGAAAGATTTCTAGAATGCCATTTTTAAAATTTTAGTTTAGGGATTATGCCCAATGGTCTTCACAGCTTCTGGCTGTGCGCTCATTAATTACTCTTTGTGGTACTCTGGGGACCACAGGGGATGTCAGATATCAAACGAGGTCAGCCACGTGCAAAATAACCACTGTACTATCATATCACTTAGGCCCCTATTATAAGCTTATTAATCCCATTCTTAAAGGCTAAGACCCATTGACCTAATTATCTCACTAATGCTCTATCTCCTAATGCCATCAGATGAGGACAAGGGTGAGGGGGTTAGGATTTTGATGTAAGGATTTTATATTTTCTTTAAATTTTTTTGAATTGAATTTCAGTCATAGAATGTTCCAACATCCTCACTTCACCAGTGTACATGTCATGACAACAATATCCCCCAGTTTCTCTTAATTTACCCACCAGCGAGCCACTGACAGTTACTTTGCTTCTCTCTCTATTTCTCCCTCTTTCCTTCACTTTTTTATGGTTTGTAATATTGTTACTTTGTGGACCAGTCCTCCTGGCCCTCATTTCTATTGTCTTTGGGCATTTGACATAAGGATTTTAGGGGAATATGCATTCTGAATCTAGTGTGTAACCCTTTATGGATCAATGCCCTTTAAGAAATATATTAAATAGCATAAAAATAGCATAAAAACCAAAAAGTCAGGGAACAATTAGTGTTGGCAGGGATGTAGTAGAAAAGAAAACCTCATTCACTGATGATGAGAATATTATCTGCTTTAATCTCAATGTAAAACTTTTTGGAGGTTTCTCCAAGAAGAGAAGAACTCCCAGTAATTAATTCCACGTCTTGGTTGCCCCACCAATATGAAATCTAAAAAGTATAAGCACACGCATGTTCATAGTAGTGCTTAGTATAATGGCCACAATACAGAAACAACTCAAATGTCCAATGACAGATAAATGTATAAAAGTATGATGCATATGCACAGTGAAATAATATGCAGCCATAAGAAAATACAAAATCTTGTGGTTTGTTACATGGCTGGACTGGAGGGTATCATGTTTAGTAAAATAAGTTAGAGGGGGAATATTGAATATTAAATGATCTTACTAATCTGTGGCATATAGAGAGACAAAAAAAAGAAATAGACTTATTAGAATAATGACAAAACTCAGAGTGCTGGGTTGGGGGAAGCGAGGGGAGGGAACAGGTTAACTAGAGATGACATAGGACAGTGTCACATTGTGGGTCTTGAACATTTTGGTGAAAGTGTGGTGCAGTAACTTTATATATAAAATGTAAACCTTAATACTATTATAATAATGTTACCTTACCTATAATAAAAACAATTATAGATGAAAAGAAATCTCTTGAAAACCAATATGTAAATAGATATAGCAATTATATTCAGAACAAGTCTTGTGAAACTATACTTAGTTATACTATAGGAGATATGTCTTGTTATTTTCTGCTATGTACCTTCTTATCTATAAGTTCTAGCAAACAAATCATGATCTATCAGATTTATTATAGTCCCCATTGATGGGATAATACCTTCTATTTGTAAAGCCTGGATGTCATCTGTCAATCACTCCAGGGCCACACATGCAGAACTCTGACCAAAGGACTGCAAGGCTCAGCCTATTGCTTTCCGTGTTAATGGGTTCTTGGGAAATTTAGAATTAAAATCTCCATAAAGCCCATCCACAAAGTTTTCATTTCAGTTAGGAAAACTTTATTATACTTAGGGACTTAGCATTTGCTAGAACTTGGAGAAAAGAAGGTCTACGTATGCCTTGTCTATGATACAGAGAAATAAACTGGGTGAAATAGCGCCTTCAGACTAGAGCATGCCTTATCTGTTTTTATGTAGTGATCACCTTTATTTTCACACCAATTGATTTTTGTAAGATGCTAAGTATAAACAAAACCCCATTCGATTAAAAATATCAGGCTGGAGCGATAGTGCAGTAGGTATGATGCTTGCCTTGCAGGAGGCTGATCCAGTTTGATCCATATAGACACCTGAGTGATCAGTGAGCACAGAGCGTGGAGTAAGCCCTGGGGACTTCTGGCTATGTTTATTTCTAGCAATGGTCAGGAGACCTTATGTGTTGAGGGTCAAATCAGGGTCAGCTGCATACAAAGCAAGTACCTTACTCTCTCCTTGTACTATTTTTTTCTGCCCAAGCCTACTCATTTTAAAATAGGTTGTTTAACTCAAGCTGAAAGGAAATCAAGACCGGGTACACTTAACTACTTAAAACTTCAGAAGCATCCTGTTTAACCTCTAGAATAAAGGAATTGGTCACCAAGGAGTTGCTTGCTCCTTTAAGTGTCAAAATTTAGTACAGCCAATATTTGTATAGAAAATTCCCCTAAGGAAACAGAGCTATAGCACAGAGGGTAGGATGTTTGCCTTGCATGCAGCTGATCCTGTTTCTATCCTCAGTATCCTTTTCAGGAGAGCAGAGCCAGGAGTAACCCCCAAACATAATTGAGTGTAACCCCTAAATAAATAGAGCTTTTTTAATTCTTTAAAAGATTATACAGAACAGAATGTTATAATAAGATTATGGTTTTCCAAACTATTCAGGGCTATAAGACTCTTTGCCTAGTAATACTTAAACATACTTTGCCTTTTAAGGAGGGATTTTATTTGCCTTTTCTAGAAGTATTATGGGACCCCATTTCTGTGTGTGTGTATGTGTGTGTTGAGGAGCAACCTCTTTACTCATTGTTCATGATTTGGAATATTGAATATCGGATAGTAGCAGTTTTGTCTAAAATGTATTTTTTAAATTGATATTATGCATTGTAATTGAACAAAACTTTTTGTTGTTGTTTGGGCCACACCCAGTGATATGCTCAGGGGTTACTCCTGGCTCTACACTCAGTCATAACTCCTGGCAGGCTTGGGTGACGATATGAGATGTCAAGGATCAAACCCTGATCGAACCGGGTCAGCTGTGTGCAGGACAAATTCCCTCCCCATTGTGCTATTGCACAGGTCCAGAAATTGAACAAAGCGTTTTAAGGAAAAAAGTAGTGTTTGAGGAAGGGCCTGACAATTTCCATTTGTAAATTAGGCAAACTAGCGTTCTTTTTCCTGCATTTAGTTTCTGAGGTTGGGAAGGGCAGGCCCGAAGGCCAGGTACACTATGAAATCATATGGTCTGACCCTGGTACTTGGCATAACAGATATGAGTGAGGCTTTTCAGCTATTGGGGCCACTCTACCTGCCTGTGTTGTATGGGCTCTGAACCATGTTGTAAATATCTAAATAAACCATGAGAGAAAAGGTTACCCATTCCTAATTTAGTTCATTGGTAAACTGATTTAGTTAATCACATTATTTAATTCATTGGTAAAGATCATTTTAAAATAATATCCTGTCTGATGATGTTCAGATAAGTGCCTTTTAAGAATGGTTTAAATTATAATTTCTATAAAATATTTATGTTTTACCTACATTATTGTCTTACTAAGCACATTTTAGAGTTTCACTTAACATGAAAATATAGTAAGTATATTATAGTTTCTTTTTTTTCTTTCTTTTGGTTTTTGGGCCACACCGGTGGTGCTCAGGTGTTACTCCTGGCTGTCTGTCCAGAAATAGCTCCTGGCAGGCACGGGGACCATATGGGACACTGAGATTCAAACCAACCACCTTTGGTCCTGGATCGGCTGCTTGCAAGGCAAATGCCACTGTGCTATCTCTCCAGGCCCTATAGTTTCATTTTTAATGTTCTTTGTCTCTGGAGGTTATAGGTTATCAAAGATATTTTTCTATTCATTGGAGAGATTACAAAGAAAATTTTCCCAGGTTTCCTGGTTTCCATATTGTGTTAGAAGCACAAGCTTTTATACCTGCAGTAAAACAAGGTTAAGATGAAATTTTAGTTTAATTTTAAAAATTAAGTGGACCAGATTCTTCTTAGACTTATGAATTCATGATATAGAAACAAAATCCAGTTGCATCATTGCTTTGACAAGCTATATTTAAGCAATGCCATTTTATTTCTCCAAAGATATGTAGTTTAGACAGAGTAGTAAAGATTAATAGAAAATGGAATAATGGAAAGTCTGTCTCTCATGCTGAGAATAGAAAAAGCAGCAAGGTTTTTGGTTTATACATGCTTATAGAAAACAGAATAGAAATTCAGCTTTTAAGATTTGTGTACAGATAGACTTTATTATTTAATTTCATAGTGTCTCAGAAATTCCTCTTCTTGGCAATTTATAGTGCAAACATTATTCATTGTTTCATTTTGTATACACTTTATATAAGAAAAAAGTCATTTTCCACTTACGTCAAACAAGCTACAGAAAGCTTTTTAGAACAGAGTATTAAGTATTCTGTACTTGGCCTAGCAGTGTCAGAGCCTAACAGCAGTGTTGATTGTTAATGACATTTTTTGGTTTCTTTGTTTTCTATTGTTGAAAATGAAATGTACCACAAGGAAAGAGACTGGGCTTATTAAATTAATTCCTGTATCCTTTTCACCTGAAAGAACATCTAAGATAAATATAGATGTCTGTCAATGATTATTTAGTGAATGAATGGATGAGTGAATGACCTTCCTATTCTGTAAGAACCTTTTCATCCCAATTCCTTCAACCTTTTTAAAATTTCAGTTGCGAACTTGTGAGATAGCTTAAAGAAATGATACACAGGCTTTGCATGCACAGGACTCCTCAAGTTCAATCTTGGGTACTTCATAGTCTCCCAAGTTCTCAAGCTGGCCTCCAAGCACCACAGAGTCTGAACAACACCACATCACTACTGGTCTGGTATATTGAACAGTTAGGTTGGAATTAGTATTGCTGGAAGTATCCCAGTGGTCCTTAACCACTGCTTAGGAGCCCGTCTCCCCTAAAAAATTGTCAATTAAACTTTGAAACTAATCAGACAGACTTTATAAGATATGTCTATCATCTGTCCATACCACTGCTTCAAGTTTCTTTTCCCCTGTTCACACTAATTCATGCCCAAAATTTAGTCTTTTATGCTAGTGCTGTTTGGGGGGTCACACCCAGCAGTGCTCCACGTTTATCTCTGGCTTTGTGCTCAAGAATGACTCTTGGTGATATCCTGGATTGAACCCAGATCAGCTACATGTAAGGTTTGCCCTTTACCCCTGTATTGTCTCTCCTGCCCAAGATTTAGTCTTTTTCTCATCTCTAGCTTTTTAGCCTGTAACATTTAGATCTACTATTCTTGCCTTACTTCCTCTTAGGTTCTCATCTGCTATTATGATCTCTACTCTTACCTGTTGGGTTATATATAGCCCAAGGGTGGCGAACACGCCGCTCTCGAGCCGCATGCGGCTCCCGGCCAAAATGAATACGGCTCTTTGCCTCTTATCATTATTTTGTATACTGTGACTCTTTGCCAAGTTTGGATTTTGTTCTGCTGCTTCTGAGGAGGGAGCGACCGCTGAGGAGAAATCTCCTAGTGCGGAGTCCCGCCCCCAGGCTGCGTCCTCCCATCTCCCATCCCTCAGAAACAACTGCAGGGGCCAGCAAGGGGGGGACCCGTGTGCCATATGTTGGATTACATCTTGCCCGTAGTTCTGAGTGTGGAGGATACAGCACACCCTCACCATCACTACAGGAGTTTTACTCTCACTCAAAATGGCAAAATGCAGTATGTGTTTAATATATTATTGTTAAAATTAGATGCTTTTGTGTGAGTGTTTGTCTGTTTTGGCAAGTCACTGCATGGTTTGGCTCTGACTCTCAGTTTAAAATTTTGGCTCTTTGTGTCCAACTTGTTCGCCACACCTGGGTTATACCTTATTCTACCTAAA
>PVKC010028881.1:0-15297 GCA_004027635.1 Crocidura indochinensis
GATAGATAGATAGATAGATAGATAGATAGATAGATAGATAGATAGATAGATAGATAGATTTAGATAAGGCCACTAACTTCTAGGGCTTTCAGCAGGTACCCTTCCAGCTCTCTCCCTGCCCTGGCCGTGACTCACATTTTTAACTTCCTCTGGACTTGCATCTTCCCATCCTGCGAAGATTTGCCCTGGACTACAGGGGAAATTAATTCAAGGAGAAAAGAACCACAACCTCAGTTCCTCCCATTCCTCCTTGGAAAAACTGTGAGGTGCAGTAAAATTCCCCTTTCTTAAGTATTTTACACTAGGGGACCATATTACATCACAGGAAGTTCACTGGCTGCATGATTCAAAATAATGATTTAAATTTCATGCCAAAAAAAAAAAAAAAAAACTAAACTAAAACTAAAACCACGGGCTTGTTGGAAATGCCTCTGTCCTTTATAATTCAGTTAACAGACCTCTTGTGTCATGCCATCAAACAATTCTACTCTGTAAACGGGCCTGCCAAGTATGTCAGCCTAAATTATCAATGTATTTCACAGACTTCAAAGCACTGCCCTGGAGAAGCAGATCCAAACACCCAGAGGAGGGGAAGCTGGCTATGATCCTCTAAGCAGAAAGAACATGCCAAATGATTTTAAAAAAGCAAAAAGCATGGCAGACATTGTTTCTTAGTGATGACTACTGCATACAAACACATTGTTCCGTTTTGTTTTGTTTTTTAACACAAGACTTCTTCTGGCACAGAGCCTCTGTGATTAACTAGAAATCAGGGGTACTTACTAAATGAACTAATCACAAATGGCAGACTATGAAAAAGTCTCATCTTTAAGAGAACATTCTCAACCCATACTTGCCCAAATAAGAAGAACACCAATTGCAAAGCTAGATCCACTTCAGAGACAATGGATGGCTGTAGTGGAGCCTGAAATAACAGTCAGGCAAACTGAGAACATGAATTCAAGCACACTGACTTCCAGTCTACTCTAGTCAACAAAAGTCTCTAATGCTTGACTTTAACCCAGAAGTCATCACACACCTCCTACAATTTTCTTGCAGAGCCATAATTCATAAAAATTCTGAGGTCAATATACCTTTTAAAAAATGCACATCTAATATGGGAAACTAGGAACCTCTAGAGACTAAGGACAAATGTGTGAGGTCCCCTATAGGAAAGACAATCTGACAAGATAGCAGGAATTTTATTTAATGGGCACACCTACAGACTAAATGATTGCTTTTAAAAAAAAATACCTATTGTACAAGAGAGCAGGAAACAATGAGCATGTTTTAGCAAAAATCTAGTAACCATCGAAATATACATCCTAAAATTTGGAGTATATTATAGAGCCTCTATTCACTGCAATAATAAATAACACAGTGGCACTTTTGAGAATGCCGGGGAGAGAGTGCAAGGGCTGGTGTGCATGCCGAGTATGCAAAGCCTCAGTTCCTTTCCTCAGCACCACAAAGCCTGTGGGCTCAACCATCAGGCTGCCTGGTCATGAGAATGGTCCCAGGTCTTCCTGAGCACTTCTTGAGAGTATCCCCCATCCAGAAGAATGAAGTGGGAAAGTGCTCATTGGAAATAGCAAGGTGCCTGTTAGGAGGCAAAAAGCAAAACCCACTTTGTGTCAACACTCAGTATTTTATCTAACTAGGAATGTGAAACAGTGTATGCAGAGAAAAAAATGTCTGGTAACTAATTCTAGGGGGATTAAATAGAATTTGGATGCTGTTTGCTTTATTAATAGAAAAAGAACAGAATTACTCTTAAGTTAATGAGTTTCACTAACTGAAAGGTATTAAATACTTTCAAGTCAGGGACCGGGTGGTGGTGCTGGAGGTAAGGTGCCTGCCTTGCCAGCACTAACCTAGGACGGACCTCGGTTCAATCCCCTGGTACCCCATATGGTTCACCGTGCCTGCCAGGAGCGACTTCTAAGTGAATAGCCAGGAGTAACCCCTGAGCGTCACCGGGTGTGGCCCAAAAAACAAAACAAAAAAAAAAATACTTTCAAGTCTAAGAACAACATAATAAGTATTGTCCTTCAAATGCTTCTTTATTATAGCATCACAGTACAGACTTTTTTCTTTAAATAATGCTGAAAGTCAAGAAACAAATGTGAAGGGTTAAAAAAAATCTATGACCTTCACAAATGCGTGAAGGAAAAAGTTATATCCTTGTGGGATGACTTTTATTTAGTTAACGTAAACCTGGAATGGATTTTTATCTATTAAAAAAATACAATGTGCAATGCATGACAGAGCACATTATACTCACGTTAACAGATCTTAACTATGTGGAACCAAATGTCCTAAAATAACTTTCTATATTAAAAATGATGCTATTTACACAGCTAAGATGCCATCACAGATGCGAAGGATGCTACTTCAAATACTGTTAATGTCAATGTTCCTTACACCCATGTTTTTTTAATTATTAATTGGAAATTCTACATGCCAAAAAAATGAAGTAGTAAAATTAAATTAATCCAGACTGATGACATAAGCTCTCTTCAGAAAATCGCATTCCACATGTGGACCCTAGATAATCTTCTATTATCAAATGGCTACAGAATTAATGGAGATTTTTGTGAAGCTGAAGTATTTCACAAGTTCCCTACGCATTTCCAATGTGAAAGATGCTAAAATTGCTAAAGATGAAAAATTGCTAAAACCAATTTTTCTTTAAGTTTTTGGGTTAAACCAATGATGTCAGAGTTTACTACTGCTTTGCACTCAGGAATTATCTCTGATAATGCTCGGGGACCATATGGAATGCAGGAGATAAGCCCATGTTGGCTGCATGCAAAGCAAGAGACCTCCCTACTATACTACAGCTTTGGTCCTGAGTATATGTTTACTGACACAAAACTGAAGAGAGGATGATGGTTTTGGCATTCCCTTCAATGTTCAAGTTCGTAGCAGTTGGGTCCATCAGATCAGCTGTGGTTGCTCTATTTCTCTCATGACTTTCTTTTTTCCTCAAAGAAAGAACCTGGATCAAAACCACCATGCTGAAAAGCCCTGTGAATTCCTATGTTTGTCACAGCACTATTCATAATAGCCAGAATCTGGAAACAACCCAAGTGCCTGAAAAGAGAGAAGTGGATAAAGAAACTATAGTACATCTACACAACAGAAAACTTTGCACCTGTTTGGAAAAATAAAGTCACAAAAATTTGTTTATATATGACACAATGCAGGAAGACAGAATGATCACACTAATCTGTGGAATATATTTTTTTTAAAAAAAGTATGTAAATATACCAAAAAACAATAGAAATGGGGGCCAGGAGGACTAGTCCAGGGTAGAAACTTGCCACAATGGGAGGTAAGAGGGAGAGAGGGAGGAGGGAGGGAGGGAGGAGAGAAAGAAGAAAAGGAAAGTCAGGAAAACACTTCACCAAAGCAGAGGGTGCGGCCTTCTCTCCCATTCACTCATCAACACCCAGTTTGGGTTTCACCCTCATGCATAGAAATTGGAAATATGTCATAGTAGTTGGAAAACTATCACAAGTTTCACTTATGATGAACTATGTTTTTTCATCACATTGGCTTTACTGTTTAGGGAAATAACTAGCATAAGGCCAACAGAAATGCTGACTAATTTGAGAGACAATGAAAACAGAAATGCTCAATGTGTAAAATAAGTGAGTAAATTACTCAAGAAAATCCTTGTTGTCTTAAATTCAGTACATTTTGGTTTTCTTATCCTTTTAAAAACAAAACAAACGAACAAAATAAACAGTGCCCAATGAAAGAAAATCCAATAAAGTGAAAGATCAGGATAAAAAATGAGCCCCAAGTGCTGCAGCAGAGACAGCACTTACCTTTAATTGTCAGCAAAGTGTGTCATGTCATTCTCGTTGAACAAGGTTACTCAAGGTCCAGCCTCCAGACCTGTCTCTGTCTTAATACAAAACGCACCAGAGGCAAGATATAGTACTTGGTACTCCTAAGAGTGGCTCCCAAGCAAAGTGCCCTGAGCACCACTCTGGGTGGGTGGTCCCGAAGTCAAAAACAAACAACAAAAAAAGCAAACACCAAAACAGTGCCTGAAGTGTGACTGAAATTTCCCAAAACACAGTTTCATTTTAAACCTTATCATAGTGATAAGTATGATTGAGTAAATGCTCTCATTAGTCCCTTTGCACAGATGAGGAAACTGAGGCATGCAGAGATTTAAAAAAATTAAACAAAGTAAAACCCAGGCCCTGTAGCTACACATGCTCCACAGAAGTGAGCTCCCTCCCTCTAAAAGTACTCTCTGTCTACCAGATGACACACAGGGGCTTCCTATGCATACAGTTAAAATAATCCATCAGAAAAGCCCCTTTTGTTATGACATAAAACCCAGGCCCCACCTAAACAGGAAACACACTCTAAATCAATGAAACGGAATCATTTTTTCAAGATGGTAGACTGAGTACATTTACCTTCATTTCTCAAACTCCATTTTTGTGACCGTCAATTTGAAAAGCAAGGGAAGATACTATCATGGTGCAAGACAAAAGACGAAAGTGACATCAGATGGAAACGAGTTAGTGAGGAACACACACATAAAAAAACGATCACAATTGGAAAAACCAGGGTAAAGAAAGAAGATCTCTACCAGACATGAGACGCATTTTCCCCAAAGAAGCAGAGAGCGGCAGAAACACATGTCTGAGTTTAAAAGACACTGCATGCATGCCGCATGCGCACACAAACAAGCACGAGTGCACACGCGCACACACACACACACACACACACACACACACACACACACACACACACACACTCTACCTCTACCCACTATGACATTTGAGTCAGGGCTCTGTACTCTCTTGAACAGCATTTTGAAATGTTCAAGGAATCTAAGTGTAACTGACTTAATCCTACATTAATAAATATACATGGGTCACCACAGACTAGAAGAAAAACTCAAAGAACACAGATAAAGGAAGTAAATGAAAAAAATGAAGCAGTGCAATTATAAAAAATTGTTATCTGTACCACAATCTTAGTGATATCTTCTAACCTGTTTGCAAATGCTGCAAAGAAAATATTTTCTGATCTCTACAATAAATTTTACACTTAGAGACTTCTACATGTATGTACTAAGACCAAAATTTGGCCCTAGCTCTATGCCCAATGTTTATGCACTCATGGACAAGTTATAACTTCTTTTTTAATTTCCATATGAGTGGGAACAATATTTTGTCCCCTCAGCCCCAAAGATGTGGTGTTAAAATGTTGGTTTTGTTTGTTTTGGAATGGGTCGCACTTGGGAATCCTTCTCTTAGGAGTTTTTTTTTTTTTTTGGCCCACACCTGTTTGATGCTCAGGGGTTACTCCTGGCTAAGCACTCAGAAATTGCCCCTGGCTTGGGGGGACCATATGGGACGCCGTGGGATCGAACCGTGGTCCTTCCTTGGCTAGTGCTTGCAAGGCAGACACCTTACCTCTAGCGACACCTCGCAGGCCCCTCTCTTAGGAGTTTCAGTAGCAGAACTGAACCTAAGGCTCCAGCATGCCAAGCATGTTGTCTAGCTTCTGAGCTATCTCCCTTGGTCAAAAAGGAAAATACTTCAAAGAACTTCTTTTTCAAAGGGAGGGGCTACTCCCGGCTCTGTTCAGGGAGTACTCCTAGCTCTGCATTCAAGCATCATCCCTGACGAGCTCAGAGGAAAATAGAGGATGTCAAGGATCAATCATGGAAATATCCTCTGGCCCCTTAAGAATGTCTCTGAAAAGTGAAAACTCCAATAATGCAAGGTAGATCCCTGAGGAACAGATGGGACCTAGACAAGACCCAAGAGTTTGCTGTGTGTAAACATGTTCCTATTGTTGAAATACATTTCCTATCACAATCCATTTATAGCCTCTACTTCCGGAGCACTTTTGAAAATTAGAATAATATTACATTATCCTCTACCTTAAGGGCAAGGCTTCTTCTGTTGGAATCTCATTCACAACACACTCTAGTAATTTCTAACTTCTGTAGAGTCCAAAGTAAATCTCAGTACAGGAAACCACTAGAATGTAAACTATTAAGCCCAGGAAAGACGACCAACAATTCAGTCATTTGAGGGTACTGTTTATCAAAAGATGAGCACCAATGGCTACTCTGAACAAACAGTTTATTCTTGTATAGGTTTCAAGACATGGAGAAGTTCGGGAAGACATGAATGTCTCAGGAGACCTGGGAAGTTAGAATAAGACGGGTTTTCGGTACATTTTTTGTTTGTTTGTTTTTGTTTTTTGGTTTTGGGCCACACTCGGCGGTGCTCAGGGGCTACTCCTGGCTCTACTCAGAAATAGCTCCTGGCAGGCACGGGGGACCATATGGGACACGGGGATTCGAACCAACCACCTTAGGTCCTGGGTTGGCTGCTTGCAAGGCAAATGCCGCTGTGCTATCTCTCCGGCCCCGATTTTCATTGCAATTAGCGTTGATATAAATAGCCAGGACTTTGCAGAGGTTGAGCCAAGCAACCTGCTGGGACAAGCTCAGACCATACTCCAAAGAGGAAAAAAAAAAGAGGTAAAAAAGAGTAGCAATCACTATATAACAGTGATGGTGAACTGTCCCTGAAAAACTCCAATGATAAGATATCCCAGGATTTCCAAGTAATATGTACATAATTACTTCACATTAAGAAAAAAAAAATATGCCAGTGATTTTCAAAGTGAGGCCATCCTTGTTAAAAAGTTGCTTTTTAATGATCACACTCATTTGTGAAGTATATATTTAAAAAAAATAGAATGGTAATAACATCCAAAGACAATACATGCTTCCTACCATGGACAAAGAGCAGGGGAGTGCAGTTAGGACAGAAAACGGACCACCATAACAATGATAGTTGAAAACAATCACACTTGGGGCTGGAGCGGTGGCAAATTTGCCTTGCAAGCAGCTGACCTGGGAAGGACCATGATTCGATCCCCCAGCGTCCCATATGTTCCCTCAAGCTAGAAGCAATTTCTGAGTGCATAGCCAGAAGTAACCCCTGAGCATCACTGGTGTGGCCCAAAATAAAAAAAAAAAAAAAGAATGATCACTCTGGGCAAGGATTGGATCCTGAAAAAGGGTAAAGTGATATGCATAATAACTCTTTAGTAATAATACTGCAAACCACAGTGCCTAAAAGAAAAAAGGGGGAGAGGAAAATGTCTATCACAGAGGTAGGCAGGGGCAGGGTAGGTGAGGACAGGAAGAAAACTGGGAACATTGGTGATAGGACAATGGTGATAGAGAAGTGGCTTCTTATTAAAAGTTTTGAGATAGGGCAAGAGAAAGGGCAACCAGATAGTCCTTGCTTAGTGTTAGACACATAAATCAATCATGAAAATTAAACAACTGAAAACATTTAAGTCATCTAGATTTCTGATCATAAAATATGGAATACTGCTCTATAGCAAATGGTAGTCCTAAACTTTTATAAACACATTCTAATGCATTTGCTGACAAAATTATATAGTATCTAGAATTGGCATAATATGGGGAAGGGCTTAGAGAATAGATGAGAAAAGGCTAGCTGTGTTTATCTACACTTTGGGGATAAGGAGCTGGGCCACGTACTCAGGGATTAACTCCTGACACAGCTCAGGGGACCATATGTAATGTAAGGCATGGAACACAGGTTGGTTGTGTGCAAAGCAAGTGCACTCCCCTCTATACTATCTCTCAGGCCTGTGTTTTAATAAGAGTTGAAAGTGGGAGCTGCATTTATAAAATTATACTATTTCTCCTCCTTTTATATTGTTGAAAAATTCTTAATAAAAGTAGGCTTTAAGTGTACAAATCAAAAGCGACTGACTCCTTACCTTTGCTAGAATCTTTTATTACGATGTCAGAGATTTCAAACAGTTTCAGAGGAAGGGGCATTTTCCGATTTGAGGCTATAGTCTTCAGGAGGCCAGGCAGAAGGGTAGTGCGCGCCACCTGCAGGAACGGCAAGGAACAGCACTGACCGAAAAGCGACCAGACACGTCTTTCTGTACATGAAATCAAATCTTAATTTTCAGCCATCGAACTAGTTAGTTCCTAATTCTCTGTGGCACCAGAAAGGTTTAAAGAGCCTAATATATCACAAATTGTCTAAGCCAGACGTAAGCACCATCATATCTTTGACCACATGTGTTTTTAAAAAACGTATCAGTTTTTTAATCTGTGGTCAACAGTGTACATACAATAGTATTAATATTTATGCTTTTCATCCTTGTATCATTTACAGTTTGCCCCATCCTTCCTCAACCATCACTGCTTGGTGATCTCAGTTCTGTTGCTGGAAGATCAAAGGTTTAATTGGACACTCTCTGTTTCTTTATCCCCTTCTCATTGTTCCTTTATGTTCCAAACATGAAATCAGATCTTCAATATTTGTCCTTTACCCTTTGGAGTTATTTCACTTAACATGACCTCTCACTACAGTGTTGTAGCAAGAGAAAGACCAACTTTCCTTATAGCTGGGGAATATTCCATGGTATTTATAGACTACAACTCCCTTATCTACTTATCCACTGTCAGGAATTAGTACAGCTTCCAGATCTTGTGAATAAACACCACAATGAATACATTGTACACATATGTCCAGATATGACTATTTCCTGTGTCCTTGGGATATCAAAAAATGATATCACTGATTTTCCGTGGTAGTTCTAGAAGTCTCCATACTATTTTCCATAGAGACTGAGCCAGCTGACAGTCCGGACAGCAAATGAGTGATCCTTTTTCACATCTCCACCCATCCTGGTTACTTCCAGCGATTTTTTTTTTTTTTTTTGGTGGGGTTAGGGAGGCACACCCGGTGACACTCCAGGCTATGTGCTCAGAAATAGCTCCTGGCTTGGGGGACCCTATGGGACGCAGGGGGATCGAACCACCACAATCCGTCCTAGGTCAGCAGCGTCCAAGGCAAACGCCCTACCGATATGCCACGGTTCCAGCCCCATTCCAGGCTTTTTCATAGAAGCATTCTCACTGGTGTGAGAGGATTTGAAGTCCCTGAGAATCAGTTATGATGAATACTTTTTTCAACCATCTGTTGGCCAGCTATATGTCTTCTGGTATCTTTCAATAATTCTTATTTTTTGCAGGGACTGTATAATTTTATTGGCACAATAAAGTATGTTTTCACTTGCACTCCCGCCTCCTTGTCAGACCTCAATCAGATCATGGAACCTCCCTGTTCAAAAATCACTAAGTGCTTGAGAACAGATGAGTGGCTAAAGTAACTGTGGTAAAACTACACAATAAATGGAATACTACACAGCTGTTAGGAAAACTGAAGACATGAAATCTGCTTATACTATTAAGGTTAGTATCAGAAAAGTTGGTATATAACCCCCTCACACTGCTCAATTTGACTGGCTTAAAAAAAAAAAGAAAAGAAATCTGCTTATACAAGGATGAATACAGAGAGTATTATGCTGAGTGAAATAAGTCAGAGGAAGAAGGACCAATGTAGAATAATTCACTCATCTGTGGGATATTAGAAAAATAAAAGATAGTATGGTACTAATATCCAGGACAATAAAGAGGAGGCCAGGAGGACCAGTCCACAATAAGAAGTTTGTCACAAATAGTGGAGCAGTGGCAATTAGAACAAAGAAGGGTCCTCTATGACGATGAGAGAGTTGGTACTAATCATCCTGGGAAAGAACTGGGTGCTGAAAAGAAATAAAGTGATATACATGGTACCCGTTCATCAACAATAGTGCAAACCAGTGTCTAAAAGGGGAGGGAAAGAGGAAAAAAGGGAGAGAGCAAGAGGAAGTAAAAAAGAGAAAGAGAGAGAGAAAATATATGTGTAAAGTGTCTGTTCCAGAGTAGGAAGGATTGGAAGGGTGGGAAGGAAATTGGGGACGAAGCAGGAAACGTACACTGGTGAAGGGTGTACACACTGTATGACTGAAACTCAATCATAAACAATTTTGCAAGCAATGTTTAAATAAAGCTCAAAAGACTGCAAAATATACATATAAACATACTTGTGTTTACTGTTACTATAGAAATATTTATCTTTATCAAGGAAATTGATTAAAAATAAAATTTCGGGGCCCGGAGAGATAGCATAGCAGTGTTTGCCTTGCAAGCAGCCAACTCAGGACCTAAGGTGGTTGGCTCGAATCCCAGTGTCCCATATGGTCCCCCGTGACTGCCAGGAGCGATTTCTGAGCAGATAGCCAGGAGTAACCCCTGAGCACCGCCGGGAGTGCCCCCCCCAAAAAAACAAAAAATACATAAATAAATAAATAAATAAATAAATAAATAAATAAATAAATAAAAAGTAAATAAAATCTCCAAAGGGTTTCAAGTTTTGAGTTGGGCCCCAATGATTCTCAGCCATACACATAGCAGGTTCTCACCTCAGGTCCCCCACAACCATTTTTTTCCTCTGGCTTTGTACTCTCTTGCCCTGCCTTCGAATGTGGCTGTATTACTCACACTCCCAAGATTCTGCTCAAAGGTCCTCTCCTAGAGGCCTGCTCTGTCCAAAGCAACAAATGGTGCTGGTGCCACTGTTCCAAGATACTGCACAAGGTAACAGAAAGCTCTGAAATGACTTGCTAGGGTGCACATAAGAAGCGAAGCTTATCTCCACATTCAATCTGTTGGCAAAGTATAGCCTTCTCCACAACTTTTACAAAATTGCTACTTCACCAACCACATGGTGCCCAAAGCGCTTACAAAAATAGAGTCAAAATGTGTGACTCTTTAAAAAGGTGTAACTGAGTAGAATATAAACAAGCTACATTTGTAAATAGCTTTTCTGGTTTCACATCCCCCCTCCAATTTATTTTACAAAGGATAAAATAGTTCTGTTTATTTTTAAAAAGTCAAAAATTATAACTAATTAAATTATACATAATACCCATTTTCTGGAAATATGGGGAGCACTGAAATAGATTCTGCAAAATATTAAATCTAAAACTCTTCGGGACCAGTCATGCCATTTTTTTCAACAGAGTATAAGGGAAAGGGAGAAGGAAATACAGAGGAATAGGGAAAGAGGGAGAGTAGGAAAATGAGCTGGCAACTCAATTTCTGTAAAATATGAGACCAGCACAAGTAACTTCGATCCGAGAACTCACTAGAATTCCAAATCAAACAAAACATTTAAACTACTGAGACAATTATGGAAGCCAGAACTGTGACTGAGAGTACCACTGCTAGTTTGGGGGGCATGATAAACTGTTATTTTGTTCACAGAAGTTATTATTTCCTCAGTAACATGTATCTTATACATTCTCTAAAATAAATATTGTTCAAAATCGCCGAAAGTTAAGAAAGCCCAAAACTGTTTAGAGAGCAAACTGAATTCAAGTCCATGAACAACTTTACACTTAATTTAACCATAAAAAAATACAAACATATTAGTTTCTTTGGTAGCAGTCAGGCATATTTATGGGTAAAGTAAAAGTAAATGGAATGTGTCTGTCTAAAAGACAGACTCTTTCATCTCTAATAGACTCTATGCAGAACTATTGATCTGTAAGTGTGCTAAGCCACAGCTATTTATGGTGGCATTTAATGTATTTCTGACTTGTTTCTCATCCATTTCTATAAAATAAGACAGAATGTAAGTCCTTAAGAAAATAACATCACCATGTCTTAAGAAATCTACAAGCCTAATATGTGAAACTGGGAGAAAATGATTGGAATAAACTCAAAAACCCATTAAAATGTATTGAGCCACCACTCTATGCAAATAAATTTCAATATCTATTAAAAAGATAATCACGGGTTTCTTTTAAAAGCAGGAGATGCCTGGACAGAACTCAAGGGCTCTTTTTTTTTTTTTTTTTGCCCGTGGAAGGCCTGGTTCCAATTCCCAGTACCAGGGTGTGGCCCCAAACCCAAAAATGAAAAAAATAAAAAGATGAGAAAAGTTACCAAAGTTACCAAATCTCAGAAAATAAACCATAAAGAACTCATTGAAGAACCAACTGGCTCTTAAGCTCTAATTTGTCCCAGTAGGATGTTTTATAAATAAAATTTAGATTTTTTTTTTTAAGCTAGATTCAAATAATTTTAGAAACTTTGGAACTGTTAATTCATCTAGACCCCCATTTTTGCTGTACTGAAAACCAAAGTCCAGGAATTATCACAAATCTGAGAGTGCACATATTTTATAAGAACTTAAAAACTTGGGATTGGAGTGATAGCACAGTGCTTGGGTATTTGCCTTGCACACAACTGACCCAGGACAGATCTGGGTTCGATTCCCAGTGTCCCATATGGTACCCCAAGCCAGGAGCATAGCCAGGAGTAACCCCTGAGCATCACCAGGTGGCTCAAAAACTAAAAAAAAAGAACTTAAAAACTTTATTTCTATTCAGATAGATCAGCAGGCAGGCACTTGTCTTGCACGAAGCAAACCAGGTTCATTCCTAGCCTCCCACATGGTTCACCCAGTACCAGCAGGAGCAATTTCTGAGTGCAAAACAAGAAATAACACCTCAGCAACACAAGATATAGTCCAAAATCAATCAAAAAGAATCCCCCCCTTTTTTTTCACTAAATTTAGTCTCCTAGAAGACCTTGATTTACTCAAAATGCCAATTTAAAAATTAATAAAGCTGTATATACAAGAAAAAGATCTTATTGCTATAAACAAGATGATTTAAAGTTACTAATAAACAGATTATGCTCTTCTTATAGTTAATATTCTTTTGGTTTTGTTTTTGTGCCATACCCAGTGAAGCGCAGGCGTTACTCCTGGCTATGGGCTCAGAAATCAATCCTGGCTTGGGGGACCATATGGGATGCTGGGAGATGGAGCTGTGGTCCTAGGTCAACCAAGTGCAAGGCAAATGCCCGACTGCTGTGCCACCGCTCTAGCCCCTATAGTTAATATTCAAATATATGTCATTCAACATTGGTAATAAAGGTGGAAGTATCGTTTTCACTAAATGGTCCTATACTATATGAGATGGACAATAAACTAGAGAATTACAATGAGATTAACAGAGAGTCTATATAGTCAAGAGCCTGCTTGCCCAACTAATTTCAAATTCAAAACAAATTGAATGGAGGTTCTGGAAGCAAGTTACAAATAGTGAGAAAAAAGTAAAACCTGTATAGAGTATTGACAAGTCAGTTCTGAAACAGGAAATGCAGAGGCTAGGGAGTAGCTCCAAAGCTTGGAGTGGATAATTGCTTCACATGGAACCGCTCCAGGGTCCATCCCTGGCCAGCATGATTCCCTGGTTCTGCTAGGAGTAGCCTCTGCACCAAATCATGAGCACCACGAACACACACAAACACAACGGCAAACTCAGATCAGACTGATCTAAACAGCATACACAAAGAACCTTCGAGTTCAATGTTAATCAAAAGATTGGAAACGGTGTTAAGGAGTTCTGTCAATAAGGTATATAAGAACCAACTACAAACTTGTCCAAGAGACTTTTAAAAGCACTACTAGGCCATCTGAGGAGTAACTGGAAACTTCATAACCCAGGACTGTTATTGCCTCTTGGGTTTTACTCAAATTCTGAATCTACCTAAAATTCTTACCTGAAATTCAGCTGTTTTAGGATTACTTATTTGTACTGCCTTTGTTGCAGAAATATCCAAACCAAGTTTGTCAGCAATATCTTCCTTGGAGCACTAAGAAACAAATATAAAACAAATCAACATGGAAAAGCAGTGATTAAAAACTGCCTATAATTTAATTTTAATAGTACATAATGCTGTAAGCCAACATAATACTTAAAACCATGCAGGTACATTATATAAAATATAAAGCAGCAAGTTATTGTTTGTTTTGGCCACACTCGGTGATGCTTAGGGGTTACTCCTAGCTATGCGCTCAGAAATTGCTCCTGGCTTGGGGGACCATATGAGACACCAGGGAATCCAACCGCGGTCCTTCCTTGGCTAGAGCCAGCAAGACAGAAACTTACCACTCTGTGCCACTGCTCCAGCCTCCAAAAGGCATTTCTTCAGAAATATTCAGAAAGCATGAATAATAATGGCCAACAAGTCATTTTAAGAATAATGGAGAATAGGGGCCCGGGAGATAGCATGGAAGTAAGGCATTTGCCTTTCATGCAAAAGGTCATCGGTTCGAATCCCGGTGCCCCATACGGTTCCCCCGTGCCTGCCAGGAGCAATTTCTGAGCATGGTGCCTGGAGTAACCCCTGAGCACTGCCGGGTGTGACCCCAAAAAAAAAGACCAAAAAAAAGAAAAAAAGAATAATGGAGAATAATGGCTAATGGAGCCAGAGCAATAGTACAACTGTGAGGTAATTTGCACGTTGCAGGATCCGGGTTCAATCCCCCACATACCAACCATATGGTCTCCTGAATATAGCCAACAGTAATTCCTGAGTACAGAGCAGGAGTAAACCCTGAAAACAACCAGGTGTGGCCCCAAAATCTAAATAAAGTAAAATAAAAACATAATAATCACATTAAGAATAGCACTGTGGTCACGGATATTAATGCTAACTTTATTAAGTTTGCAATGAAATGTGTTGTACCATCAGATTATTCCAACTATTTTTCAGGATTATGCAAATGTGCTGGCCTCTATTTCACTTAGAAAAAAGTTTAGATTAATTTCATACCAATGCCAGTTCTAACAATTCTTATCAAATACTTTTTGGCAGACTCATGACCACAACCAGACAGAGCAGAAACAAGTTCCTTGATACAGATGGGCAGCAGAGGTGAAGAATGTACAGGCACAGAAAAGGAAGGGGGCAGTTACACCCTTTCCCCATAGCACAGAATTTTTGCAACCAAATTTAACTATCTGAGCAGTTAATTAGGAAAGACCATTTACATGATGCAATCTACTCTGAACAGAACAAAAAGGAAGGAATGCCAATGGCAAGGCAGTGAGTGTCAGAGTGACCTTGTATTTTTTGGGTCACACCCAGCAGCGTTCAGGGGTTACTCCTGACTCCACACTCAAATCGATCCCGGCAGGCTCAGGGGACCATATGGGATGCCAGGATTCAAACCAATGACCTTCTGCATGAAAGGCAAACACCTTACCTCCATGCTATCTCTCTGACCCCTGACCTTATGTTTTTAATAGGATACAATGTTGGCTGATAAGGGAAGGAGATTACTACTTAAATTGGGAAAGTCAAAGTGACAGCCAAAATTCAGGAAGAAAAAATTCTTATAAGGTAAAGGGTTCATTTGAAAGCCTTAGAAAAACTATCATGTGTAAATGCAACTAACTATTTTTCACAAACATCATTCCTATAGTAAGGCGGCTGTAAGTATTCAATCTTAAAAGTGCTGATTTGGGGCCCGGGAGATAGCATGGAGGTAAGGCATTTGC
>PVKC010028882.1:0-15264 GCA_004027635.1 Crocidura indochinensis
TAGCTAATATTATTTTGTTACAGATCAGCAGTCTGTAACAGGGAAGGGCCTTAACAGTGAAGTAAAAGCTGTTAAAAAGAGATACAGTGAGTTCAAAAACAAGCTGCATAAGATGAAGAAGAATTAAACAGTTGACAAAATGACATTGGGATAAGTTCAAGAGAAGCAACATTTGAATAATTGGAATTATCGGTGTCCCAGAAACAAAGATGTCATTGCTATGTTCTCCAAACTTGAGAGTTCATGGACCTACATCCTGTGTGCCCAAATGTTACCAGCTAAAAGATACAAAAATAAAAATCCTCCATGACACATCCTAAATAGAAGATAAAATCCATAGAGCCTTTGAAAACAGTAATATCAAATAAAATTTTCTGGGTGAGTCATTCATTTCATTGAGTTTTTTCACTATCTTACACCATTTTCAGAAACTTCATTTAGATTTCAAGGAACCATACACAACTATAAGGATAAAAATAAAACCTCTCGGAATAATTATAGTATTAAAACTAACTTTAAAGAAGAACCATGGGGATAAGGAAAGACAAAACAAACTCCTCGAACATAGAAAACCTACAAAAATATAGCACAGTGTTCTCTTTCAATGTCAGCAGTCAATTAATGCACCATTTAAAGAACACAGAGTGGCAAAATTCATTAGAAAACTGAATTCAGGTGAACAGAGCCATGAAAGACTATGGTTACTCTGGCCCATGGAGCAGAAAGCTAATCATCTCAGAAGGTTGAGTGGGCCAAGTCTCCACCCTTCCAAAGCCACATTTGCTGTTTGCATCACCCAGAAACAACATTTAGCCCATTGGTCCTGCTTCATTATTGACCCTCTACAATTCCCTGCAGAAACACCAATCTAATCACATTTCATGCATGCTAGTTTAGGAGTTGATATCACCAGGACTTTTTGGAATGGGTTTGGGCACTCTTCCCCCATATTTACTTTCTCCATGATGCCTGGAAAAGTCATGCTCCTAAAAGTCATAGTAGCAGTTAAAAGGCTTTAAGTTTTCAGACAACTTAATTGTTTGATTCTATCATTCCTTAAAGAAAACTCCAAAAGAGAATGCCTAAAGCAACTACGTTAAGAACTGAAGTTATATATGACAATAGACTTGAAGAAATATGTCATTACCAACACAATTTTAGGTGGAGACTTCAATACAATTTTATCCCTTACTGATAGATTAGTCTAAAATTCAGCAATAAAATAATGGTTTTGAAGGAAGAACTGGAAGAGAAGATCTCAACACAAAGCTTTTTATCACCCAAAAGCTAAATATATATATTTAAATAATAGAAATTTTATTGACTATCTTCTCATATTTTATGTACTAAAAGTAGAAGTGAACTGCAATCAGATATGGAGAAATATCTGTAAAATCAAATTATTTTCCAGTTTGACCATACCATTTAATTTTTATTACACATCCTCAGTCATTCTTTATTTTGGGGGGCAAATCTGGTGATGCTCAGAAACTGCTCCTGATTTGGGGGACCATATGGG
Source organism: Crocidura indochinensis (assembly GCA_004027635.1). NCBI lineage: Eukaryota > Metazoa > Chordata > Mammalia > Eulipotyphla > Soricidae > Crocidura > Crocidura indochinensis. The sequence continues at coordinate 1,520 of PVKC010028882.1, forward strand.
ATGCCTGGGGATCAAACCCCTGTCTGTCCTAGGTCAGCTGTGTGCAAGGCAAACGCTATACCACAGTGCCACAGCTCTGGCCAAACATCCTCAAACATTCTTTTTTAAATGTTTTTTAATTACTATCTGTATTTAAGCACCTTGATTACAAATGTGATTGTAGTTAGGTTTCAGTCATGTAAAGAACACCCCCTTCACCGGTGCAACATTCCCACCACCAATGTCCCAAATCTCCCTCCTCCCCAACCACCCCCACCTGTACTCTTCAGACAGGCTTTCCACTTCCCTCATTGATTCAAATGCTCATTTGACTAGATGCACAGGAAACATTTGAAAAGATAGGTCATACTAAAAAAGCATAACCTGATGGAAATTAAAGAAACTTTCCTGATTTCAGTCAAAGCCATTTAGTACAATGTTCATTTGGGGGAAAGTGGAAAACATTTACTCTAATATCTGGCACTAGAAACATTTTCCTACTATTGCAACTTCTATTCAATATAGTGCTGGAAGTACTTGCCAGAACAATTAGGCAAGAAAAATATATCATAATATCTAAAGAAATTGTGCAGTCACTTCTTTCAGATGGGATGATTCTATATTTAGAAAAATCTTAAAATGAAAAATAAGCTTAGAAACGATAATTTAGGAGCCAGAAAAGTAACGCAGCGGTTGGACCTTTGCCTTGCATGCAGCTGTTCCAGGACAGATGGTGATTCAAATCCCGGCATCCCATTTGGTCCCCCATGCCTGCCAGGGGCAATTTTTGAGTACTGAGTCAGGAGTAACCTCTGAGCACCTCCGGATGTGACCCAAAAACAAAAACAAAGCAAAACAAATTAAAAAAGAAACTAATTTATTTGTAAAGTGGCAGGTTATGAAATCAACATGCAAACGTGTATGGCTTCTCTGTATAAAAATAATAAAAGAAAAGATAGTGGCATGAAAAAGTCACCCCATTCAAAATTTTGCCTCAGAAAATCAAGTACCTGAGTTTTAGCTTAGAGAAGTGAAATATCTGGGGTGGGAGCAGTGGTTCAAGAAGTAGGTCATTTGTCTTACACGAGGCTGATCTAGGACAGACTTTGGTTCGATCCCCCTGTATCTTATATGCTTTCCCAAGCCAGGACCTATTTCTGAGCGCATAGTCAGGAGTAACCCCTGACTGTCACAGGGTGTGGTCCCAGCTCCCCCAAAGTAATATATCTATAAAAAGAAAACTATAAAATACAGCAGCAGAAATAAAAAGAGGACACAAAAAAATGGAAACACATACCTTGTTCATGGATAGGGAAGATTAACATAATTAAAATGCCAATAATCTCCTAAGTATTGTACAGATTTAATGCAATACCTATAAGTATACACATGATATATTTCAAAGAAGTAGATAAAACTTTTACTCCTGAAATCATATGGGCCAATAAATATCTACAAAGAGTTAAATATATCCTCAGGAAAATGAAGAAGGGAGACACCAGGTGTTCCCAACCTCAAAATGTACTATAAGGTACCAGAAATTAAAAGATGTGGCATTAAAATAAAGACAGACCCTCGTATCAATGGAATAGACTAGATATTATAAAATTGTCTAGCAGGAATGTGACAGGCTAATCTTTGATAATGGAGCAAGAAATAGTGTTTTAAAAAGCCTCTTCAACAAGTGGTTTTATAAAAAACTGGTCAGCTACACAGAAAAAGGAAATCTCAGAAAAAAGTGGGGAGAAGAAATGAACAGTTATTCAGAGAAGATATAGAGATCTTAGGCACATGAAAATATATTTCACATCATTAATTATCAGGGAGATGCCAATAAAAACAGCAATGTGGTATCATTTGACACCACTGAGGCTGGAACATATCAAAAAGTGTCACTCGTTTCTTGGTTCAGACACTAAGGGAACTCTCAGTGTCCCTGAGTTAAGTGGACGCACAGCATCAGCAATGAGATCAGAGATCAGACACTAAAAAGTGAAATTGAAATACTGTCCGTTTATTGTGGGTAATGCACGACACTTATACTAAATTTCTTGGCAAGGAATCATAATTGCAGACATAAATGTTAGTTCTCACACTGTACCAGAAAAATGAGTAAGACAGACTGCATGATTATCTTTACAAACCCAAAGCATGACCTTCAGCTTCTGTGCTCCTCTGAGACTATTCTTTTTATTTTGTGGTTGGCGATCTGAACTTGCTAGCATGGTCAGTTTTCAGAGTCTGGAGATTTTTTTATTTTTTGGCCTTGTTCCAGTTCATGTATTTGAGCTTAGCCTCCAATAATAACCCTTAATATAGCTGCACATAGGTTAACAGCTACACTAGGTATAAGGGTGGTTAATAATTTTGTAAGACTCTAAATTGCTTAAGCATATACAACTGTTTGTGACAGGGAGGTTTACAGAAATCTAAATGATATTAAAAGTTCTTAGAATTTTCAGAAGCTATGCATTAAATAAGAGGGACAATTTCTCCATTTTCTCAAGTGCCTCATGGCAATTGTGGGTACAGGCAGCCAAGGTCTCTTGATGCTATAACCATTTTTTGTAGGTACAGAGAGGTAAGATCTCTCAAGTAAAGTGTCCTCCCTTGTGAGCACAGGCATCTAAGTCTTCTCGAGCCTGGTTCCTTCCCTTAGCTATGGCCTCTGGGTCAGGGTCCTTTACACAGGAGTGACTGTGGCAAAAATGAACACAACAACTAGTGGTAATATGAATGCAGGGGGAAAGGAATCACATTTCCTGCTGGTGGATGTATATTATGGCCCAGTCTTTTGGTGAAACAGTATGAACATTCCTGTATAAAAGCTAAAAGTTGAGCTTTCATATATGATTCAACAACAACGCTCCTGGGAATATAGATTAGGGGCCAAATTCACAATGAAAAAGAAAGTCATTTAAACACCTGTATACATTACAGTACTATTTACAATCAGCAACACGGAAAAATATTTAATTTTCTTATGAGTGGGTAATGAGGAAGAGAAGGAGGATGAGAAAATTGTCATAGGCAAGTCTGTGGGACCCTATGAGGGAAACTGGAGACATTGGTGGCAGTATATGTGCACTAGTGAAAGTATGGCTGTTAGACATTATATGACTGTAAGTCAATCATGAACAGATTCATAACTGAATCTTACAGTAATTTATTTAAAAATTTACAAAAAGGAAAATAAAATGCATCTTTGGGAAAATACTTTTAGTTCATGAATTTATAACTATAAGGTTGACTAAATGAAATGATTATGATAAAAAAGAATGTGTGGTACATGTAGGTAATTGAATACTACTTATTTATAAGAATAAATATGTATATATGTGTATACACATATATATATATGCTACAATTATATTACTTTAACATGCTAGTTATAAAATTATAGGGAGGGTAGCAGATAATGATCCTTCATAAATAGGGTATAAAATATGTTGTGTGAGATAAAACAAATGGTTATAGAAGATAATGTCTGAGAACTGTTTACCTAACTTAGCAACACCTCCAAGTGCAAGGGTTGGGAGATTCGCGGGAGTGGAACTTGATGTAGTGGTTTAAGTGTACACTTGGTGGAGGGCGTGGGTGAAGGGAAAATGTCATTATCTTTAATTATTAGTTCTTCAAATAAAACAATAAAATATTTAAAAACAAATAGATTACTTTGGGGATGTTAGAAGAAAAAAGTAAATAAAAATATTGAAAAGGTGGGGGCTGGGCGGTGGTGCTGGAGATAAGGTGCCTGCGCTAACCTAGGACGAACCACGTTCGATCCCCCGGTTCCCCATATGGTCCCCCGTGCCTGCCAGGAGCGACTTCTGAGCGAATAGCCAGGAGTAACCCCTGAGCGTCACCGGGTGTGACCCAAAAACCAAATATATGTATTTGGAGATAGCATGGAGAGATAGCATGGAGGTAAGGCATCCCATGATGGTCCCCTAAGCCTGCTATATATATTGAACCCTGGCTCTATCCCCTGGCGTCACATGTGATCCTCCAAGTCAGAAGCGATTTCTGAGAGCAAATCTAGGAGTAACTGCTGAGCATCACTGGGTGTGACCCAAAAAACTAAGAACTAAAAACAAACCAAAAAAAATTAAGTTCTTAAAAAAAATAAAAAGAACCAAGAGTTGCTGTAAAAACTTAATCAAAACTTTGCTTGTTAAAAATTAAAATCTGGTTACATTTTACACAGAATTCTTCTATGTACAGAAGAAATCACAGAATTCTTCAATGTATAGAAGAATAAAATGTACATTAACATATTATGTATAGAATTCTATGTATAGAATAAAATTTACATTAACATAGTAACTTGATTTTATATGCCATTTTGCTCACAAAGAAGTTTTTTATTATTTACCTGATGAAGAAACATCTAATTATAAAATTTGCACTGAATTTTACTAAAATTTATAATTGTTTGAACTCTAGCACCTCTATTATGAATATTTGAAGATTATGAAACATGGTGTCTTTGGAGACAACAAAAAGTATGAAGACTTTGTCCATTTATATAGCATTCTCTTGAAAATTTTTCTTGATAGCATTTAATTTCTTTGAATTAAAATTATTGATAGAAGTAACATTTTTATAATAAAAATACTGGCTGTAGAAAAATAATTTTATACCTAGTAATTGCCATAGTCTTCCAGTAAATTGTAATAATGACCTCTAAACAGGATTTAACACTGTTTCAAATTTCATTATATAACAGCTAGAATTTAAATTTTAATTAATATGAACCAAGTTTTCAATTATTATTACTCTGGTTTTATTGTAAGCATGACAGGCATTAAATTTTCCAATAACAAGTACTTTATTATGGAAGTACTAAATTATATTGCCAAAGTCCTCTTTTACTCCTCTTATAGCAAAATGTTTTTAATATGTGAATTGAGAAAACCTTATTAATGTTATAACTTCTATATCTTAAATTAGTTCTTTACAACCGTTTGAAATCTGAGACTATAGCAATTAAGTAATCAGACTTTTTGAGAAATTGCTCTTAAAATTATAGTAACATTTTCTACTTGAAGTGTGATTTTAATGGTTTATATATGTATATAATATGTATTTTTACATAAAAATGTGCTTGTTTGTTCTGAGCTAGGAATACATCTGTCAGTACTTAGGCTTATTACTAGCTTTATACTCAGGGAACACTCTTGGTATTGTTTTCCAGGGAACCATATGTGGTACAAGGGACTGAATAAGACGTCAAGGCAAATTGTCCTATCACTTTATGCCTACTATATCACCCTGGCTCCAATAGGTATTTTGGATTTGCTGCCACTCACAGCTGTGTTCAGAATTTAGTCCTGGCTCTTTACTCAGATATCAGTTCTAGGTGGCTAGAGATTAAATCCAGTTGGCTACATGCAAGACAAGGCAAGCACCAAACCTGCTTAACTATAATCTCCACCCTCCAGTATATATATATTTGTATTACTTTACTTTAAGTATATACATATATATGTATATATATAATTAGTTCAAAATATTAATGCTTTTACAGAATCTCTATTACCTTTTTTGATCATGTTAAACTATTGTAAACTAGGAATATACATTAACTTATTTTAAAGGTCACTAATAGCTAAAGGCTGAATTCAAAAATGAAAATATATTCATATTTAATTTTTACTCTTTAATGAATATTAATTATGTCTGGAAGGTATCCTTGGAAAAAATGTTTGGGGATAAGATGTTTATCTTGAGCATGGTTCAGTTCCCATAGCTGTATGTCATCATCCTTTGAGTACCTCCAAGTCTAATGTTGGAGCATAATCCCAGGTGTAAACTATAAACATATGGTGTGACCCCAAAACAAGCAAAAATAAATTAGAAATAAAAAGAAAAGTATTATTTATATCTTTTTATGCTGCAATTTTTAAAAAACAACTTAAACATTTTCAGATTTTATTATATCTGGATCAATAGTTAGTGATACAACTATCATCTCCAGAAAATTATTTAATTTAATGCTTTTCTGTATTTGAATTTTCTTTTTTTTCATTTTGAATTTCATTTTTCTTTCCATGGAAACTATCTAGATAGCTTAGCATACATAAAAAATTAAGTCAAAGAAAGTGGCATGCATATTTGCATATTTGTTTAACTCCTATCTACCAATAGCTTGAAATGTCAAATATCAAGTCATTTTAAAAATAAACTTAGTAAATGACTATAACAGGTACTATTTATTCGTAGGCTAAGATCTTCATTTTTATTGGTCAAAGCTTGCATTTTTCTTGAGAACAGCAACATTTTATATTTATATTTATATTTATTTTTATGCTACCATCTACTACTATCAACTTTGTAAATGATGCTAATAGTTTTATTCTCAATCCCTAGACAAATTTCGGCCTCTACCAAGCTATACCTAATTTCCTGGTGATGTAAAATAAGTGCTATTAACTAATTTTATTATTAAAATAAATTATTAAAATATAATAAGAAAAGTGTTTTTAAAGTACCAATAATCAGATGAGATATTAATCACATTCATACACATCATTAGGATGAAAAGAGGGATGTTTTCACCAAGGCAGTCCACAAACTCTGTTCTCCAAAGAGATATGAAGAAAGTCATGAGAAATCATAGATGCACTGGTTTTGCAGCTGAAATCTGGCAATCTTAGGAGAGGAGATCAGGTCAAATCATGCATTTTTGAAGTCATGCTGCATCCATCACCCATAGTTTCCACTTTGCCTATGGTCCTAATTTACCATTTCCCTACAATTCTATGTAGAGACACCAATATGACCAAATTTTAGGTATGCCATGTACTTGGGCTGATATCACCAAACATTTCTCCGCCTCTCATGCCTGTGGTCTAATACTTCCTGGAGAACTGGAAGCTGTAACCATACCCATTAATACCAAAGTATCATCAAGAGTAGTTTGAATTCCTGGACTTCCCTACCTCAAAATCTTCATTTATTTAATACTGCCATCCCCATAGGGACATATCCATTTAAATGCCAATGTGTAGCTTGTCACTTTTTGTTCAGAAACAAAATAACAGAATGGTCAGTTACCACAAGAGCTTACAAACCTTCTGATATTGACTGATAATGATAATGGTCTGATAATGACTACATCAGGATACAAGAATTTTCACAAACTGGCTTACTTGCCGCTGTAATTATCCTCCCCTCCTCTTCCTTCTCCCTCTTATTTTCTCTATTTTTTATAACAATTTTAATCCCACTTATCTGGAAACAAATGCATCATAATCAACTTTGTCATTTATGTGATACATGCTCTTCTAATAAAGTAAACTAAATTTGAAAAAATAAGTAAAGATAAGGAACTAGAGCCATAGTACAGTGGGTAGAATTTTTGCATATGGCTGACTGAGGTTCTATATGGTTCCCTGAGTATCATCAAAAACAATTTCTGATCTCCTGATCTGGAAAAGCTATGAGTAAGCCCTTAGCATGGCTGGGTAGGGCCCCTAAACAAAATAAGTGAACAAAAAATGATATGGTGGCTGAAGCAATTATAGTGAATTTGCTTTGCTTGAGGCCTGTACAAAGGTGTGATCTATACAGGTCTGATCTATGGAACCAACTGAGTTCTGGAACTTGGCAAGAGTGATCCCCTGAAAACAAAGCCAGGAGTAATCACTGAGCACCACTGGGTGTACCTCTTCCCCCAAAAAGGAGGGTTTGAAGAGGTGGTACAATGAAAATGTGCTTATCTAGCATAGCAGTCAATAGGCACTGATCCCTAATACCACCACTAGTGGTCCCTCTGCATAAAACTTTGAGTATTTACTGACCACTTCCAGATAATAAACCTTCCTCCTTCTCCTCCTGCCAAAAAGAATAAAGTTAGAATTTATTTTTACATTGAGCAAAGGAATAACAAACAATATTAAATAGATGTTGTAATACGAATACACTTCCTCAATGATTTGTTCTTTTTGCTTGTTAGTGTCATCCACAATTTTAATTAACAACGTTAAAGTATACTCATCAAAATTCTCATCACTGCAAGATAATTTCACAACTCTATCTTATGCCCAGATAAGACAGATCAATATAATTGTTTTACACAATGTCAATGAAGAGATACTAATACTGCTTATTTTGTTATAAAAAGAAACTCAAATATATTTGTTGAATAATATGATAATATAAGTATCTACATGAAATAATTAGACAAACTGTTAGCTTACTAAGAAATCAAGGTAGAGTTTTGAAAACAGTAATAATTTAAAAATGAGGCAAAGCAACATACAATGAAAGCCAAAATTTCTTAATCTTGCTATTGACTGACTGGGTAACATTGGTTATTTAGACTTTTCATAGTTTCTAATTATCTTGTTTCTTTATCTGTGAAAAAAGACCTGAATTATAATGTTTCCAAAACTTTTCTAATACAAAGAAAAATTTGGGTTTATGATTAACGAATTAGTCTTAAAAACCTGTTGGATCATATTCCATATAAAAATCCCTTGTGTACTTTATAAGTAACCCTATGACAATGAAGATAAATCAGTTTGATATGTAAGAATAAACCTCCCATAGTATTCATTATGATTTTTAAAATCCATAAATCTAATTCAGTGTGTTGTGACATTGTTCTAAATAGAAAAATAATTACTGGGTAAGAAATCCCAAAACTTTACTATTGTCAATGTTTGTTTAATCTATATTTTCTCCCTAATTATAAGATTCTCTCTTTGATTATTTTAAACTTATTTCAATTTAATTGCATTTTAGTAAGATGTGTTTAATAATATTAATATATATGTTATGTTATATAAAATGTCCATTTTTCCTTTAATAAAGTAATAGACCTCTATGATGGTCCTTGTGTTACTTCTACCCATGTTTCTTCCGCAACCACTCTGTCTCCTTCTCCTCTCCTTGGTATTCTCAGTTTTGTAATCAAAGGTCATTTGTCAACATGTAATAAAAGCTGTATTAATTATAAAAATGCTCTTGGATAAAAAGAAAAACTCTATAGATGAGTCTGGAAAGTCATTTGGCCTGTATGTTCCTGCATCAACAAGAACAGACAGTATTCAAAAATTCAGTAATTTAAGGAGTTTTCCATATGGCAATATAAATGTATATTAGTTGAATAACAATGCAAATTTTTAAGGATAAGCAAGAAATTCCAACCACACGATAGATAGGACACATATGAGTACATGAAAAAAAGATATAAAAATAGTTCTGCTTGGCTGCCTGTGGCCCTTCTGCCTGTACCATATAGTGTTAGACGAGAGTGACTTCCAGGCAGGCTTGGTTTGTACTTGCTGTGAAAGTATTAACACTGAAGTAAAAACAACAGAGATCTAATGAAGGTAAATTGATTTGCGGTGAGATGAGTTTTCATAAAATTGATGATGATGTTGACTTGTTTTCAGATTAACTTCAATTAACTTCAATCAAAACGGTTTCCTTGATGCGTGATCGATACTGACCAGAAGTGCAAACCTTTAACGTTAAAGTTTCAGAAAAAATTTCTATTGCATTTTTTGTATTCCTAGGGTATATTCCCTAGGAGTGGAATAGCTGAGTCATATGGGAGATCAATTTCCAGCTTTTTGAGAAATCTCCATATTGTTTTCCATAAAGGCTGGACTAGATGAACCAACCAGCAGTGAATAAAAGTTCCTTTCTCTCCATATCCCTGCAGCACTTACTGTTCTTGTTCTTTGTGTTGTATGCCAGTCTCTGTGGGGTGAGATGGTACCATTTGCATCTCCCTAATGATTATTGAAAAAGAGCATTCATGTGTCTTTTGGCCATTTGTATTTCTTCTTTGAGGAAGTGTCTGTTCATTTCTTCCCCCCATTTTTGATGGGACTATATGTTTTTATTTTTACTAAGTTCTGTCAATACCATGTATACTTTCAATATTAGCTTCCTTACACCTATATTCATTGCAGAGTTATTTCCAATAGTCAGACTCGGGAAACAACCCAAGATGCCTTTCAAAAGATGACTGACTAAAGAAACTGTAGTACATATATACAATGGAAAATTATGCAGCCAGGAAAGACAAAGTGATGGAATATTTCTATATGTGGATCTACATGGAATTTATTATATTGAGTGAAATAAGTCATAGGAATAAAGATAGACACAAAATAGTCTCACTCAACTATGGGTTTTAAGAAAAATTAGACATTTCTGTAATAAGGTTCAGAGACAATAGAGTTAAGGGCTAGAAAGGCGGGAAGGACCAGCTCACAATTTGAAGCTCAACACAAAGAGTGGTGAATGCTGTTAGGGAAATAACTACACTATTAGCTAGCATGACAATGTTAAAGAATGTTATAAGTAGAATCCCTGTCACAAATACAGATGGGGGTTGGCTGGGGATAAGGGGGGCATTGGTGATGGGAATATTGCACTGGTGAAAGGGAGGTATTCTGTTTATGACTGAAATCCAAGTACAAATATGCTTTTAATCATGGTGCTTAAAAAGATTTATAAAAAATTAAAAAAATAAAGTTTAAGAGTATTATAGCATATAGAAAAAAATTTACAGGCTCTGGACATGTTCATTGCCGATCCCCAAGGTCTTTTTGTTCTGCCAGGAAAATTTCTGCTTAGTTGTGGTTGACAAAGTCATTCCTTTGTAATTAGACATATTGGTTTTGCACAGATCTTAGAACAAATTCTAAGATAGGGTCTTTATCGTTCCAGAAGTTGTGCTCAGTCCCAGTTTTTATAGTCAGTATTCTGTCTTCTGTAATGTGTTTTGCACACATTGAAGGAGGAAAAGTCTTGTAATCTCATTTCACTGTTAGGTAATTAGACAGGGTGACCTGTCCTTTAAATTAAGTTGTTTCTGTTTCCTCATCATCAGGATGTTCTATGAACCTAGCCTGGCACAAGTTGTTGCCAGATCTGTACTAGAGACTCCCCCAGGGGAGTTTGATTCCTGGTGCTGTTGCAGTGAACTGTGTTCATTCAAAGGTTGGGGTTCAGGTATCAGGGTTGGACAGTCAATATCCAATCACATGAAGTATAAGTCAAGTCCCCATCACAAATGTTCAATGTGGAGCCATCCTTGTATTATAAAATTTATGGGTTCTTAAACCTAGTAGATAAGAGCTTGATTTTGTAGGATTTTCTCATTTTAGTGTGCCCATACAAAAAAGAATGATGGCATATTATATTGTTGGTACATTTTGGGGGTAAAAACGTCAAGGTATGCAATCTCTGCTTTGGGAAACCATCTCTTAGAAAAAGGGAATTTCCTTTCTAATTTCCCCAATATTTACTGTGCCTATAAAAATGAAATTCTTGCAACACCAGCCCTGCTTCTTTTTGCTATTTGTTTTTTCTTTGTTTTAATTTCTTGATTTTTTTAACTTTTTTGGTTTGGTTTGAATTAGTTTTTTATATTTCTTTTCTTTTTTTCTTCTTCTTTTAAATTTATAGCTTCTAGAGAGAGGCTCCTTCCTGCTTTCTTTTTTCCAACAGAATTATAGAACATGAATCATCTTGTTATGCCTCATAAATTGAGGAAAAAGAAAAAGGAAGAATAAAAAGTGAAAATAACTAACAGTGGAAAGCAGTCTCACAAACACTGAGTGGAATTCAAAAATGATCAGAGCTAAATACCCAATCCAACGTCGAAGACAATAGAATCAAGAAACCCAAACGTAAACAAACTATACACAAAAGGGGCCTGCTTTACTAGTAGTCCAGATGGAGAAGGATAAAGTAATGGGATTTATGCTGAGAATGAGGGCAGAAGGAGGTCAACACTGGTGATAGAATTGGCCTAATTCACTCTCACTATGTACTTTAAATATAACTGTGAAGCACGCACATATGTATGTGTAATAAAATAACCATGCAAAAATAGATTTCTTTCAGGAGATATGGATTACAGTGTGGTTCTTCTAACAAAGTTCAGCATTTTCAGGCCTCAGTTTAGAAAATTAAACTTGTTGGACTATTTATACTAATAAAAATACAAAGAAAACCAAAAGAACTCTAGATTTGATTATACAGAGCTTGTTTATGTTATACATTCAAGATAAAAGATTAGAACATCTACCAAAGAAAAGTTATTGCCCAGTTGATGAAACATAATGGACAGTTACTCAAATATATGTGTTCTTTATCCTAGGACTGCAAAGCAAAGCAACACTGAGTCTTTACAAGAAAAAGGGATAATTAATTTTTTTGTAATGAAGTCCAAGGCAAACCAATCTGCCTAGAATATGGCAAGGAATGCATTAGAAATGATGTAAAAAGATAATCTAGAACCATTGTAATATGGAATAATAACATACTAAATACAATGAATTAAAAGGTTAAATGTATCTAGATAAAATCAGTGCTCTTCAATGAAGTTTAGACAAGGCAATTTTACTAGATCTGTGACATAAAGAGCATTATTTAAATAAGTTATGCACAGAACCAGCTAATATCACAGCTGAGCCTTCATGTAAAGGAAGAATGTGTCAAAAAGAGCTGCAGAGGTTTCTGCAGAATGTTATCACAAAGTAAGCTTGTTTCAGGGTGTAGTTTGCTTTGAGAATCAGTTCTAATCAGAATACTATTTCAACACATAAGTCAGAAAACACTGCAGGATTTGTAAGATATTTCTAATTTTTCTCACTGACTTCTGACAAGATAATGGACATAATAAATTTTGGGCAACTGCCATTTTATATTCATAAAAATGATTTGGCTTGAAATAGAACTACTGTCACTGGACACCACTAATCTAACTCCAAGAGGTGAGAACTTGATTCAGAGTCTTACCATTAAAAATTTTGAAACATTAAGTGGCTGTACTACACATATACTTCCAGTCATGGCTGGGCCTCAAAAGGAACTAATAATGTCATTTGTTAATAAAAATGAAACTGAATATTTTTAGTCTTCATCCAAATGAGTTAATTATATTCCACTGCATTATGTAACAAAAAAAAATAGTTCTTAGTCATTGTGGCTCAACAATGTAATATCCACAGTAATGGTATGCATAAATATTGTCAAAAAGAAGAGACTTTAATGTTGCCACTTTAAGGAATTTCTGCATGATCTTGAATTTGAGTGGTGATTTTATATATTATTGACAATTGTTGTGGCTTGCAGAAACCTATGTGGTGTACAAATTGATGAAATCAAGTAGTTCGTGGAAAATAATATAAAATCTGGCAGGCAATACAAGTGATAGCAAATGACTTTTGATATAGATTTCATGGTGAACTAATTAAAGTAAATCTTAAAGCTGAATCTCAAGTGTAAATCCGAACTGATTATTCAGTCCCCTGGTTGTAACCATGGGGTCACTTGAAGTTAAGCTTGTGGACAAGTGCAATGTAAAGGGAAAAGCATCCATTTCCTCACTCTGAACACTTAAGCATGATGGTGAATGTTAGATATTAATAGAAGCATATAATGAATAAATCAAGGACAGAAAAAGTAAACAAGTGGAATTGAACATGGTTATTACACCATTCAATGTGAAACCAACTGATGTGCCTGATAGCCCACAACATGAAGTCAATTAGCTGCTAAGTGATAATACACTGAAAGCTATGTACAGCAACCACCCATTGCTTGAATTAAATAACGTTACATAAGCAGTGAAGTATTACCCATTTTTTTTGGGTCACATCCGGATGTGCTCAGGGGTTACTCCTGGCTCCATGCTCAGAAATTGCTCCTGGCAGGCACGGGCGACCATATGGGGCACCGGGATTCGAACCGATGACCTTTTGCATGAAAGGCAAACGCCTTAACTCCATGCT